>CM060951.1:70033578-70274824 GCA_030765055.1 Mantis religiosa | reverse complement strand
AGAGAGAGAGAGAGAGAGAGAGAGAGAGAGAGAGAGAGAGAGAGAGAGAGAGAGAGAGAGAGAGAGAGAGAGAGAGAGAGAGAGAGAGAGGAGAGAGAGAGAGAGAGAGAGAGAGAGAGGAGAGAGAGAGAGAGAGAGAGAGAGAGAGAGAGAGGAGAGAAGAGAGAGAGAGAGAGAGAGAGAGGAGAGAGAGAGAGAGAGAGAGAGAGAGAGAGAGAGGTGTATGTGTGAGGATGGGGGTATGTTCTGGTTGTTGGTTTTTTGTTTTTCATTTTTTTTATTCTTTTTCTATTTATTATTTATCTTTTTACCTACCACAGATTTAAAGTTACAACCTGGAAAGTTTTACAAGAGCTTCAGTATTGCAGATTAAACCTTTGTTATATAAGTTTCACATAAACCCAAAGGAAGATAGAGAGAGTGAAAATGAGTGTGGGTGAGTTCTCTCTGATGCTCAGGAGATAATAATGAAATCATTCTCCTTCTACCCTCCCAATATTTTGACTTTAGGTTTTCAAATGCCTCAAGAGACTCACAATTTTTAAATGTTCCAAGTTCATTGCTTCTTCCTTGCAGCACAATAAACAGTTCAGAGATGTAACTACAAGTTTTGTAAAGATGTTTATTCAGTCATGTTATGTAATAAGTCAGAATGTAGCAAAAGATGATTTTCTTGGTGAATCAGGGACTATTGATAGATCATTCCAAAGTTTCTTCTATTTTGACTGTTCATTTTGAAGTATACAAAAAAAAATACAAAGAAATTCACTTTTAATTAAATATTATGCATACTCAAGTTGATAGATATAATTGAATAAAATCTATAACAAACCAATTTTTACAAGTACACTAAGAGTGATCGTGTCTGCAAAATAAATTTTTATACACATGTATTTTAAGTTGAAAAACTGTTTAACAACATATAAAATATTTTATAAACTGTTTAGAACAAAAATAATTTCTATTAACATACCAAAAGTAAATTAAAAGAAACAATATTTCAAAAAGAGTTTGAAGTAACTCATTGAAACTTGTATGCTTCATTTGTTTTCTGCTTTACATATGTGGTAATAATATAAAGTGAATCAACAGATTGTATATTTTACTTTATCACAGAGGAATCATTGATTGATTAAACTTTGAGGTAGTTTAAAGGTTCAGTCATTGTTAAATGAAAATGTGACAGCTATTATCAAATGAGTGATGCTAAGTGAGTGTTACGCTAAGATGCCTGTTTATGCTCTTTACACTATCCAACTTCCTTTTAAATTACTGTAGTTTGTGAAATTTCTGAATTGTATGCTTTACTGCTGACTGTAGTGTACTTTGTGTTGACCTAAATTCCTCCTGTTGTGAGAGTATAAAGGTTCATTGGTGTATACTGAGGTTGTGATTATTGCTGTTGCTTGATTTGATGTTCATTTTCCTGCATTTTCATTTGAGCCTGCAAAATCATGTTACTCAGTTCTATCTTAATCTTTGTTTGTTCATATGTTGGTAATGTTTTTGCAGTTTTACACATGCTCATGAAAAGCATATCAGTTTCATCCAACTCTTTTCCTGTCTTTTTTTTGTATTTTATGTGGCGGAGGGCAGTATTTTCCTTAGTTACTTCCACCATTTCATGTATTAGATTACTCAGTGCTTCAGTTTTCTTTCTTTTTATTCTGTTCAAGCTATCAATATTTGATGACTCTGAATGATATGTTTCATAATATTGTATTCCTGCATCCTGAGGAGCAGCATCTTCAGTTGTTTGTAGCAAAGTAATCTCATTTTCATGAGTTGTATAATCATCTGGCACATCCTGAGAGCGTTCTTGAGAATCCTCTAAGTTGTCAGGTGTTCCAGAATAAAATATTCTTTTATTTTAAAAAAGTTTAATTAGACATAAAAAGTGGAATACTGTGCTAAATTTCACAACACATTTTATGCAATCTTTCCACTATGAAGATATTCTTAGTGCATTCATAACTGCCTCATTATGGAAAAGTATAGTAATAGCAATGAGATATTTCCTATACAATGGCATAATACCAATAAGCTGTCATGGCTTATTCTGGGAAGATGGAGCCATTTTTTTTCTTAATTAACATCTTCCAGCATAAGTCACATTGGCATAATACTAATACAAGTTGCCATGACTTAGGAAGGGAGGATATAACCATCTTTTTTTTAAGTCAACATCTTGCAACATAAGTCAAATTGAATGATGAATGAGATGGATAAAATGATGCTCAAATGAGCCCAGGATCCACAGAGCTTAATTGCCTGCCTCTCATCTTTCAGGGTAAAGGAAAACCCTGGAAAAAACCGTATCCAGATAACTCACCCTGTCTATTATTATCAACATTAATGCTCTCTTGCTTCTACGGAATACTCACCCCTAACATTGGGACATTCCTGTAAACCTCTTTATTTGCAAGTTCGAAAAAATGTGCTTTAACGTTCTGCATTTTAACACGAATCCCATTATGTTTCGCATTTTTGCAATTGCTTACAAACTTTTTCAGATAAGTAATCACTGAAACGTAAATTTATACGTATAAAATTTAAAACCTAACAATTGGACAAAGTTTCTTGTGAATAGCTCATTTCGGGTGAAAGTTAAGGGAATTCTTAAGCAACCGGGTGCAAATTTATTTCATTCATTAATTACTTTGCTACAAAATTTCGATTCACTAACAATATAGTGCTAAGTGTTCGTCTTAACTTTAAGACTGCGTGATATAATGCAAAGAGAAAATGCGTTCTTAATACATAAATATCTGCAAAACTATTTACGTAAATAAGTAACGAAAATTATTTTTATTTATTACAAGAAATACAGTTCTTAAGTTCATAATGCTCATTGTGGAAGGTGCTAAAGATTTAAAAAGCATTGAGCACTGTTTTCGCTTCTACTGTGATCTCTATGAGGAAAGGATAAGGAGAGAGACCAGAAGGTTCACCAGATTCGGATTAGCAAGTTACGAAAGCATGGAGGGTACTTTAATGTTACCAGTTCGAACGTAGCTGACATTCTACAAGCCCCTAACTCCCCATGGTGTCCACTCAGAAGCGAGTCCCTACCGACGCCACAGAAGAATGCAAAGAAGACATTCAGCCACAATCCACAAACTCAAACACAATCTGGTCCTGTAACCCTAAAACAGTGATGATAATGAAGATTGTGGGTACAGTTAATGAGGATAGGAAAGTTCTGTTAGAAGAACAACCACAACATTCGCCTACTAACATGTGGAAACCTAAGGAAACCATGTCTGAGGTCGGGTGGTCGAGCCTGGACCTCTTTAGTGCGAGTTGCACATTTTACCAGAGCAACCTCTCTGGGATTTAGTAATCACTTATACCTAAAGCATTCCAACCAAATATTTAATAACGAGATTTCTTCGATAATCCTTGTTTTGAGCCTCCTAGAATCCAGAAACAATACAATTTTAGATAAAAGTCAATATTTGTAAGTTTGCACGTACATCTGTGTGTGATCAGCTTAACTTTAAAACACAATTCGCATAATATCGAACAGTGCTATTCCAAGTAAGCGACACAAAGCTATTTAGGAGACTTTCCTCACCAAAAACTACGCTTCATATGGAAAATATTTCCTTTTCTGGTATTTTCTGAAACCAAATATTTACATATTAAATATTTATTTTAAACATATACATGACTAGCAAAATACATATCTTGAAGAACTTTCTGAATACATTTTGTATGTCTTTGTAAAATAATAAACCGTAGAGTAAACAAATTCTTACTACATAAGGACATGTACATATTTTAAAACAGAATTTTTGTATATTAATTTTCTTTTTCCCCTTATTTCATATATTTGTTTGTTTAATATAGAAATTTCTGAGGTATTTATTTTATTGTTTTGGACTTTCAATTACTTATACACTTTAGAAGTGCTACCTAAAATTTATTCGATTACTTATGGTTTATACAAGAAGTATGGAATTTCAAGGTGACATATAGCAATGACTTTTAAAATATTTAACTACGTTTGAGCCCTCCTAACTCATAAGGACCACAATTAAGCGTAGCATCGGGTTACATTATTCCACTGAGACGATAAAGTATTATAACCGGTTACGTAATGTACATCTTTATGGTACTAGATTTAAATCGTCCATCTTCGAATAAAAGGGAATCAAGTCTAATAAGAAACATGGCTACAGATTAACGTATATGTTTAGCAAAAGGGCCAATTATTTCATTGAGGTCTGTATAAACATGGGTTTGAGGAATAGCTGATTCACTTTTGTATATTGATTAAGAGACAAAAATAATATTATGATGGACAATCATTCTGTGCACAAGAAGTGAACAGTAGGCCTAGCACCAACTTAAGATATGTCTTGTATACATAAATTAGTTTTGTTTCCTAAAGTGGTAGAAGCTTTGAGGAAACATATTTGTAGCCTAAACCCCTGACACATCGGCAACTTTTCTGCTTTAGCTGCACAACGGGATGATCTATTCTACTAAACTAAACTGACCTACCGTTCAATATGATTAGCGCAAATATTAGCAACAAAAATCATCCTGCTATAAAGTTAAAACAACGTCTTAGACACAAAACGGGGTAGCTCACACAGTATTCCTTGTACTAGTTCTCATGAGGTCCTGAGTTTGATCCCCGGAAACCTAGAAATGTGATCAAAGGTTTCTTAGAGTTTTCTTTGGTCACTAAGAGTTGGTTTCGCGATCTCCCCATTCGCTTTGTCTACACCGCCGCTTCACATCAGTGGCCCTCTGTAACAAGAGCAACCAGGATCACCACCCGGTGAGGCCTCAGCACCCTTGTGCGAATTCAGTTCACCGATGCAGGGGAATGCCATGCTGCCTTGAACACCGGCCTGCCCTTGTTAGGGCAATGCCTAGTAGCAGAAGCCAGCAAGCATCAGCAACACTCTCCCTGCAGAAGATGCTGCGCATGACGACTCCACCTGCACTACGCCACCGAGGTGCCACTACTGTGGTGCCTCCTCACTTACATCAGAATGCAGAGAACACGATCTACGCCGTCGCCGCCGATACTGCGCTACCTGCAGGGGTTTCGGCCACTACACTGGACAGGCGCAGTGCCCTCTCTACCCTCGCTCACTGAAGCCGGCACGTATGACCTCAGCCACCAGCGCCGACCACATCACCACTTCACCCGATGTGCTACACATTCTTCAAGAGATACGCGAGGAAATCCAGCACACCAACCGGCGCCTACAACGCAACGCATAGAGGAGCGCTTCGCCGACACCGCCTCACCAAGGACCCCTTCTGATGAAATTCAGGACCTCCACTCGGAAGTTCTGAACATCAACACACGCATAGGCAACCTGGAAGATGTAGTCACTGCCGTCAGCTCCAATCACGCCGCCGCCTCTGAAGCACTACAGCATCTGACCACAGGACTCGACGCCATTATTGCACACGAAAAACGACTCCCCGACATTTGCACTGACGTGAGAAGTATCTCATCCACCTCAGCCGCCAAAAAGGACAACCTCCTCTCACTTCAACGGAAGGCTCAACACTTAACGACACAAATCGCCGACATCAAGACCTTCGAACCATATGAACTCAGACTTACGCAACCTGACTAAAGAACTTCACAAACACATCACCACCAAGGATCCACACAGCATACATGACAAGCTAGATGATGATTAATATAAGGGCGCTCAACTACGGCGGTCATCAGCGCCCTTTAAAAAACTAGTCATGGCAAAAGCCAGATATAAAACTTTCTAAAAACTATACAAATGTAACAAAATCTATTAAAAATACACGTACATAAAAAACATCAATCAAAACCTACTAAAAATTTCGTTCACTAAATCCTAAACTCTAATCTAGACAATAATCTATAAAACCTTCTCCACGGGTCTCTACGCACGGCTTACACTTGGGTGGGCCGGTGTACCGTCTCCCTCAAACACGAAGAGGAGCCCACATGAGGGAGACTGTTGGCTCGGGACCCCGGGTGCGCCAAACCCGTACCTACTGAAGTAGGTCCCTGGGGGGTGACAAGCTAGACGAGATCCTGGACAAACAAGTCCAACTTCACCGGCGAATCTCCAATCTCCATTCCGTCACTTCAGCACCGCCGTCAGCATACCTCAACAAGACTTAACCTGTACTACAAGCAACAAGCTGGCTCCACTTTCGCCTTTACTCATCAGTCCAGCTTGACCACCAACCTCCCTGACTTATGCCCTCCAGTGTCATCCCCTAAAGAGACCCGTCTCTTCAAGTTGCACTTAATTACCACGCGCCTCGATCAGGGCCTTAGTAATGATCGACGCCTGGCCAGCATTCCTTAACCGCCCGCTGCTATCACCAGCCGGTACCGCAACTTTACCTTTAATAATGGGAGTGCGATAGCGGGATCCCGGCAGGCTGTTATAAAGCCGCAAACATTTTCCTTCCTATCTTCACCCTTGATAAATAAATAAATTGTTTAAAAAAACGTTTCTTTTCGGGACTTTCCGTCCCTTCGTTACTTTCATTCCAGTTCGTCATAATTTCGTCAGTTTTTCAGGGTTGGAAGTGGTGAAGGGCGAGGGTGGCGGTCTGTATGGTGGGATTTACGTTCTGTAACTACTGCTCTCGGCTAATGGGCAGCGCTGTTATTGCTTGTCCTCATGAAGGGTGGTGTCAAAAACTGTGAAGCACGCAGCTGCACGAAGGAAGAAAAAGAAAAAAAACTTGCCGTCGAGATGAAGAATCTTCAGCACACGTTAGGGATCCCGTCTCTTGCCCAGATTCTAGCACGCCTGTTGATCAGCCTCACCTCTTACCTCCCGAGGTCTGAGGATAAGCTCTGTGTGGAATCCCCTCCGGTTGCACTCTACCTACCTACCTACCTCCCACCCACCTACTTACTTACCTATCTACATACCTATTTGCTTGCCCACCTGTCTACCTACTTTCTAAGACAATGTGACTGTAAGGAATGAGCTTGACAACAGCTATAGCGTTGCATATAGAACAACGTTAGCACCCTCGAATTGCTAGAATAAGAGCGTATATTTAGTAAGAGCCTTAAACCTTGTTAATATTCTGAAACTTGAGCCGTAATCTTTCTCAGAAAACGCTATGGTAGTTCATGTCAAATACATTACTTAGAACCACATTTTAGTGAAAGGAATGTAGTAGCTATCTTACTGGTGTTTAGGTAACGTTTCTGCATTTGGCAATATATCTGTATATATTAAGCGTATTTTATGTCGTGGGTGGGAGTCTTGGTTACTTTTGCAAAAACAAGTGAGCTAGATTTGTCTACTTCACATATAACGAAATTTACAGAAGAGAAGGCATCCAGAAAAGAAAATCAGAGATGCTGGAATAGTCGCAGTGGTATAGCAGAATAGGTGTACTTATGTAAGGATCTCTAGCTTTTCAGATCTTTTCTCTCTTCTGGAGGGCACAACACCACTGTGTGTATTTTCTTGTCTCTTCCTGGATTAGACTTTCATGTCTGTCTTCCTCAGCAAATTTATATCCTTCGTATATCCTTCTGAACCAGTTGCAGGAAATTTGTCTATCCGCTAGTTTATTTTTTTCCTTCAAATATCATCTGGCAGTTTCAGCATCAAACTGAATTATCTGTCTATGCAGGTCACGCTTTAGGTAGAACTATGGGCTCCGGTTTAGTTGGTAGTTACTTCTCCGACACAATACGCCACAGTGAGTGTTTTACAATCCTCAGCTTGCATGATAGGTCTTGAACTCACTTCAGCTTGAGTGGTAATTATTGTTTAATTACCTCTCAGTGAGTCTAGATCGACCTTCTACCTTACTAAAAAATACTGTACTGCTTTCTACCTCTCTCTCTGTCTCTATCTCTCCCTCTCTCTCTCTCTGTTTGCTCCTTTGCGGAGAATCGAACCCCGGGTCGAGTATCTATCGAGGGATGATATACTTTATTATTATTATTATTATTATTATTATTATTATTATTATTATTATTATTATTATTATTATTATTATTATTATTATTATTATTATTATTATTATTATTATTATTATTATTATTATTATTATTATTATTATTATTATTATTATTATTATTATTATTATTATTATTATTATTATTATTATTATTATTATTATTATTATTATTATTATTATTATTATTATTATTATTATTATTATTATTATTATTATTATTATTATTATTATTATTATTATTATTATTATTATTATTATTATTATTATTATTATTATTACTTTCATTATTATCATCATTAGGGCCCGGATTTTGATGAAAAGTCATCTTTCTTCTGAGTAGTCATAGATGATGCTTATTGGACATTAAGTGCACTCTGGAACAAATACGTTAGATATATATGCCCACCTCGGTAGTGTAGATGGTAGCGTGTCTGCCTCACGTTCAAGAGGTCCCGAGTTCGAATCTCGGTCAGGGTGAGTTGCCTGGATAAGGTGTTTTCCGAGGTTTTCCCTTATCCCGAAAGACGAATGTTGGGTAACTCTTAAGCTCCATGGACCTCGGACTCATTTGAACATCATTTCACCCATTTCATTCATCGTGCGATATGACTTGACGTTGGAGGACAAAAATTTAAAAAATATTAGATATATATGGTTTTTATGGGTCATCAAAATGCATTTTTTCACATTTTTATAATAGTCACTTTTTAGCATTTACATGCATTTTTGGTCATTTTCTTTCTTTTTTCACGAATTTATAGGGAATTTTCATTTGTATCCCGCATTCGGGAGGTCCGGGACCTGACCCTGAACCGTAGTCCTTTGGTTTTTTTTAAAAAATAATCTGTGATTAAAAGTTCATTTATCTATATGTATTATGAAATAGTAACTTTGTAAGTGTGGTAAACATGTAATCAACACAGATCAGCGTCTTAACAGTGCTGGTGAATTTATGACGCATCAGTTCGAGGAATCGCCGATTACATCATGCAATACGTGTGGATTGTATCCTCAGAAAAACATTTGCGAGCTCTTCAAAATGTGAGAGAAGCGTCTCAGTTATTGTTAAAAGAAACGGCTTCGATGTCAAGTAACAAGTCATCTTCCTTTTATAAAGAATTATGTGAAGTGTTTGTTAGTGCAAATATTCCGCTAGGAAAATTAAGTAATTCTAAATTACGAGATTTTCTTTAAAGTCACACTGGTCATACAATTCCAGATGAATCAACTTTGCCTAAAAGTTACTGCAAAAATGTTATGAAGACACGTTAAACCGAATACGTGAATGTGTGAATGGGAAAAAAATGTATGTATCAATTGATGAGACAACCGATTCAGATGGGCGTTATGTGGCCAATTGTACGCTAGAAGCTACTAGTGCCGGACATATATTTCTGCTGACCTCAAAGGCTATGAAAGCTGTTAACCACTGTCAGATATGCAAACTGTTCGATAAATCCATGTGTTTATTGTGGCCTAGTGGAATACAACATGACAACGTGCTCATCCTAACAGACGCGGCGCCTTATATGGTAAGGGCGGCAAAATCGACTCAATCACTTTACAGTAAGATGGCACATGTTACGTGTTTGGCCCATGATTTTCATCGAATTGCGGAACAGGACAAATCAACATTTTCAGAAGTAGATACACTAGTTTCCACAGTAAAGAAAATATTTTCGAAAGCGCCAACCCAAACTATGTATTTCAAAGACAAAGCCCCTAATATAGCTTTGCACCGGCACCAATTTTAACACAACGGGGCACATGGCTAACTGCATGTATATACTGCTGTGACCATTTTCAAATAGTGAGAAAAGTGGTGAATAGTTTAGATAGGGTAGATTCTAGAGCAATTGAGAGCGCACAGGGTCTGTTTTCTAATACTCAAATCCAAGGTAAATTAACTTTCATTAAAACAAATTTTACCTTTTTGACGGATACCATAACCCGCCTTGAAGAAAGTGGCATGACATTGGATAAGTCGATTGAGTTAGTGAGGATTGCGGAAGAGAGGATACAAAATGTAAAATGTGAGATTGTGGATAAAATTAGACAGAAACTACAATTTGCGTTGGGTAAAAATAAAGGATACCAGTTTGTCAGATTGCCGATATCTTGTAAGGTGAAAACTTCAGAACTGATATTTTTGAACTGGATTTAACAGGCAGTGACATATTGTTTTTCAAATATACACCTATAACATCTATTGAAGTGGAGAGAAGTTTCTCAAAGTATAAAGCAGTTTTAGCTGACAACCGCCGTTCATTTACTTTTGATAACTTGAAGATGACCATGGTGGCCCGCCTCGGTAAGCGTGGATGGTAACGTGTCTGTCTCACGTTCAAGAGGTCCCGAGTTCAGATCTCGGCCAGAGTGAGTTACCTGGATAAGGTTTTTCCGGGGTTTTCCCTTATCCTGAAAGACGAATGCCGGGTAACTCTAAGCTCTATGGTCCCTGGGCTCATTTGAGCATCACTTCATCCATTCCACTCATCGTCCGATATGACTTAACGTTGGAGGACGTAAATTACAACAACAAAAAATGACCATGGTGGTGTACTGCAACACTAAGTAGGGTATGTTTTGGCTAATGAGTACAGTAACTTATTTTGTCATACTTTATAAAATTGAAATCGAGCTGATGAATTTTGAATTTATTTATTATTTAGTAGCAGTAATTACATTATTTACTAAGAAAGTTAATTTTAAAATGTGATTATTCGAACCATATATTCATTATCTGTCTGTGACAGTTATTAATTTATTGTTATGAAAGAAATTAATTTTTGTTAGGTCTGTTTTTTACATTTTATGTGCATAATTTTTTTATATTTTAAGCGCATTTCATAGCTCACTTTTAGATAATTTTTAGGTCAACAACTTCCGGGCCCTAATCATCATTCTTGTCCTCGTTACTTTCACTCATTGTTAGCTGATTAACACGAAAGCCTTGTACAAGTTATGCATATTTATAGCACAAAGAGATAAAAATTGTTCTAAATATTCTGTATCAAATTTCGCAGCAATTATTAGCTCAGGTACGTGTATGTGTAAAAGCAAAGCTACACGTATACGAAATGCATAATTACAAACAAGTAATTTTTAAAAGAATACTATTTTTTTACTTTAATTCAAACCCACATTCGAATGTTTATTTTGTTTTGTTTAATCAAAACGCATACCCGATGTTTTTGAGGGACAGGTTAGTGAACAGGAGCTCTGCGGTTCAAATCCCACCAGAATCGTTCATTCAGACTGAGGTCTGACTGGACAGTGCTGGGGAGGTTTATCTTATTTCTGGGACGTTTTTTCCAAACTCTTTGGTACCGTATTCAGTAATAACATGAGATAAACACTACTTAAAAAATTACTCATCAAAATGTCGAAACTTATAAACTAAATTATTGGTCAAAGCTTTACACTTAAATAGATATGTACTTGCATCCAAGTGTTTAAATCGTCTTTATATATAAACACGTGGTATTAATGTTATTAATGTTACCATTCATATAAGTACATTTCTCAATTTTACAGGAATATTATTGCCAACATTTAGTCTTCACTAACGTAAGAGCAGGTCGACCCGCATGAGGCCTCCTTCGCGTGTTGGCTGTTCCCAGTTTCTTATCTCATTCGGAATTAACGACACCTGCACATGAAATACGAGTACAGGTAATTAATGACCCGCTTTCTTGGCCTATGTTAGAGTACTTTAGGATCTGGTAGTTCAAAATTCAATAAATATCCATTGTAACTTAAGGTACCCATCAGTGAAATTTCCAAAATTCACAATTTCGGTTCAATTACCTGAAATATTAATGCAAAATTGGGCTTTAATGTGTAACTTGTACTGCTAAGTATTACACTAAAACGTATGTAGTGCTTATGGGTATAATCCCTCTTTCGCTTTTTTTGCTCCAGTGTAGTTAACGTACTATTTGAAGATTCCTGAGACTATCTCTTGATAGTTTAAGTTGATAAAACACCGTCTGTTTTACTACAATTTTGTAGAAAACTAAATTTGTTATCTTTTCTCACAGGTAGGTATATAACCTTAGGAGGACACGTGCTCGTTACAGTGTTCGGTTCGAGTCTTCGAAGCCGGTCTAAGCCGATATCACAGGGGTGGCCATTACCTAAATTTTGGGAGCCGCAAATTTATGAAGCTAATTCGAAGCAAGCCGTATTGTAAGAGATGTTTACAAAATGGTTTATAAAATAAAGACACATTTTTTAATTTAACAGCAAATGAAGGAATATTTATTTACTTTTTGCACTACACAGAACATTATTGTTCAGTTACACAGAAGGAATGAGATTACTTTTGAGAAATGCTTTCTCAAGTGTTCGTTTTTTCTGTTAGCTTTTTTTAAACTTTGGCTGAAAATTGCTAAGCGTAGTTCGCATAAGTTCACTCAAAAGTTCATTAGTTCAGATCCATATTTATATTTAATAAATTTAAGCGCTGAGTACATTGATTTACTCAAATAAGTAGTCCCAACGGTTGAAATAAGTTTCTTAAGGGGAGTCAGAACGGCATTCTGGAATGAAATTTCACAAAATGAGTTACTGTCAAAATAATCTTCTCATATGTTTGTAGAAGCAAGTAATGATATTTATTTTCCTGTCCCACAGTTTTAAAAGCCCTAAATGACTCATTTTGAAAAGGTGGCACAGTGTGCCACGCCCCCTATTAGCCATTTCTAACTGTATTCACTCCTTGGCTGTAACCTTATTGAAGCTATATTCCACAGTACACCCTTATTGGGAAAGGAAATCCTTGTTTTCTTTCTATTAATATCCATCTTTGCATCTGATATTAATTCTTCCATGCTTTGTTTAGTATGTTTGGAATTATTAGTGCTGTTTTCAAGATGGGAAGAAGCAATAACTTTGGTGTAAGAAATTGGCATGGGAACAGTATAAACAGTTTAAGTAATCTCGATTACATAATTAAAGAGTTACAACCCCTAAAATGGAAAAAGTGTAGTAACACATGATAATCTATTGACTACGTCAAACCTAACCTCAAACATTGGCGATGGATGTGAAGTGAAAATTAGTTCTTCAAGGAAAAAAAACTGATTTCTTCATTGTGTAATGACGGTGATGACAATTTAACCAAACTAAATATTGATATTAGATCAGCAATTTTTCAGTTAGTAGATATAGAAACTTGTACAGTGTAAATTTTGTGAAAATGAAAACTGTTTTCATATCAGAGGACACCAAGAAAAGAAATGGATTATTGTCTACATTATCACTCAGTTGCTAAATGTGTAATAGAGAATATACATTTGAAACATCCAGAACTATTGAAAGTGGTACAGAAGTAAATGTAAGGTTTGCTTATGGCTTGAGAAGCATTGGCAAGGGAATTGGTGCAGGTGAGACATAGGCTGCTGTTCTCAGTTTACCAGCCTCCCCCCTCCCCCGCCAAATTGAACAAAGTAATTAATAATACTACAGAGCTAGTGACCATGGAGTCTAGGAAGAACAGAAAAAATCAAACACGAAAGAGGAAGGATGCAAAAGATACCGAATATGGATCTGGGGAAATTCTGAGATGTAGTTCCAACATAGCAAAAGTTTAATGCTGTTTTTCAACTTTGGGTACGCTTATCTATAAAACTACTGCAGCTACAAGTCTACATTTTTGGGAATTAAAGTAATACTTAAACTGTTTTAAAGGTAATTGTAGAAAGATGTGTGAAAATTTGGATTAAAAAAAAATTCTTGAATATTTTTAGAAGTAAATTCAAGACATTTATTTTAAAAATCACCTATCGTTTATTAAAACTCCAAAATAAATCTATCATCTTTAATGAATTTTGAAAGTGCTGTAAAATAATAAGCAAAAGTTTCAAATTGCTGCGTTCAGTAGTTCTTGAACTAAGCGCACCAGAAAACTCTAATTTTAACATTGGTGAGATAGGCTGTTCCATGTCCCCTTAACACACTCTTTCGTTAGTGGACATTCTTCTGAAACATTCTTCCAAACTTTGGTAGAAACGCCACTTCGATTTAGTCCTTTTATTCCTTCGTCCTCTTGCAGTTCTAATAGTTTCAATTCCACAGCTTCTGATGAAACAGGACAGCTAGCGCCCACAACATAAACATCAAAAGCATTTTCTAGGAATAAAAATAAATGCTTAAGTGATACCAAATTATTAAATCTGTCATTGATTTCCTCAGCATTGCCCGACATGTTACTCAAGTAAACTTCAGTTTCCATCTGAACGTAAGGAAGTCTTCAGTGAAGTGAAGTGAGCAAACGTTTTAGCCTGAAAGTATTTCCCAATAAGCTTTAAATGTATTTAGCTTTATAAAAGCTAGTACAGTCTGGGTCAAATCAGAAATATGTTTTTACTTTCCTTGTAAAGATATGTTTAGCGATTGTATATGCTGGACCACAACTGTAAAAGAAGCCAAATCTGATATCCACAGTGGGTCATTAAGTTCAGGGAAAGATTTTACTTGAGAGGAATTGTTAGTTTCCATTAATAATTATATTAATTAATTTTACTTGTGCCGCGATAGCATATCAAGGCTGAATACTGGTGGTAATAGCATGAGCAATGCCACAGTAGTCCCTCTGATGGAGGGTCATAGTACTGCGAATTATTCAGTTAAAATTGGAATAAGTTTCACTACTATCTGTGACATTTATGAATTTGTCTCATCGTTTCACTCTTGAATTTTAATTACCATAAGCTCATAATTTCTGCGTATTAAACTTCTGGCACATTGTGGACGCTCATATGACTGCACTTGCTGATATTATTGAATGAATACTATTAATTAACCCTCAGAAATGGTTAATGGCCCAAAAATACCTTTATTTTTCAAGTAACCATTCTGAGATAGAAATGTTTTGTACTTGGTCTTCAAAACTTTCTATTCTTGTAGTTTTATCCTTTTAACTTTTAACTTCGTCATTCAAGTCACTCGTCGATAAAACAATAAAAAACAAATGAAACAGTAGAAATACAGTCAGCAGAGGTTAAAATTCTGGGTTAAAACTTTGTAGTTATGAAATTATTTGTAATTATTAATATTTTTCAAGAATATATTATGGATATGATATTTGTTTTCTTTTTGATGTTATTTGTGAAACAGAAACAAGCACTAGACTGTCTCAAAAGCTAGAACTCTTGTTTGAGAAAAGAATTATCCGATAAGGGTTACTTCAGGCAGTGGGACATCGAGCACTGCGATCTATAAAAATACACAGATGTATTGTGGCACCATTCGCTGAAGGGAAGGACGGAATTAAGGAAATAAGAGGTCACCTCTCGATCAAAAAGGCCTCTAGTGTCTATGGGGAGTACTCTTTTCATTCGCTTACCGACAAAGAAAAACCCACGAAAATATCAAGGTCGGCCTGGGCGATTGACGGCAATAGAAACCAGGACCCTCCCCTGAATGACCCTCCCCACACGTTACCGTGGAGCTATCTCACTTTTAAGACTATTTTATTTCAAATTGTGTTTACCTGAGTACTAATAATAAAACGTAATTTTTATATTGTCAGAAAACTTCACTTTTCTTTAATGAAAATATATAATTACTGTTATTAATTGCGCCATGTATACATTGCCCTTAACTGGAATGGTCAGGCTTTTACCTTTAGGACAATTTGCCTAAAGTGTTAATTTGTGTGCCGTTGCCATTGTTCTTCTTTGGGTTTTTGATTTTAAGTCATACACTTGCTCATACTTCCTGACTTTGGAAAATTTTGGTTAAAGAAACTTTCCCACTCCCCAGACGAGAATGGGACCCGAGACACTTCACACAAAAAGGCAGGTACTTTCTTGACTGAGCTGCGAACAATATGTGTAGTAAGTGCAATGGAACTATCCAAAATTCCTTCAATTCTAAATAAAGAAATATCCCAGTTATGGAACTAGGTGGTTTATGTACGTCTTTGTGTGTTCTTTGAAGCATTTTCACAAAATCTTCATATCCTGGGATTATCTAAACTGTTTTTAGTTGCGTGCGATAAGTATTTCTCTACGGCTTCATTAGACTGTCTTTAAAATAGTTTAAAATATAATAAGGAATGAGCGTTCGAGACAAGTTAATTGTTATAGAAATGTTACAGAAATGATTTATATGTGCTTTGAATCTGTATCAAAACTATGGTCTTTGCAGAGAAATCATGCCTGAGGATTTTTTTGGAGTAATGAAATATATATTTCACTTTAAACTTCTGAATCCTCTTCTAGATATTAGATAAAGCGACGCTAGACGTAATCCGTAACTCACTATGATTATGCTGACACAAATAGTTGACGTTTTTCGAAAAGTAATATTATTTGATAACCCAAATGTGTGGCATATTGTATTGGTATAATACAGCGATCTATCTGGATAAAAGTACTTATTAGACAAATGTAGGTAGACCATATTCACACACTTTGCATTTTACCATATTTTAATTTGGTAATAATTGTTTATTGTTATTCCTTTAATTGTATGAATTAAGATAGCATGGCATGCGAATTTCCGAAGAAAGAAATCACGAAACCTACGTTGTATTGACTTGTTCCAGTCATTTCTCTACAAAATATTCCTACATAGTTTATTATTCCATTTACTTTTCATTAATCCAGACAGCCTTTCAACTCACATTTAAACATTTTATTGTAGGATGCAGTAGATAAAGCAATAACCAGCTGTTTAAAGACTGGGTTGCTATGAGATGGCTTTGACATTCCATGCTCTTTCTATTATGAGAAAACTGAATGACGACTTTCCTGTTGGGAAAAGTATAAATATTTGAACATTCGGAGTAATAATAGGGAATACCTTCAAAATATTTAATTCTGCAAAAATAATAATATTTATTTATTATTTAAAATATACTGTATGCTTAAAGGATCTACTATTCTGCATAGTAAGACATAATCTATTTTACTATTTTACAAAACTATTCATAATGGAGAGGACTTTAGAAACCATTAGGTATCATAAATTTCAAGATGTTCCAACAGCAAAAAACTTTGTTTAAACAAGAGAATCATATAGTGCTTAGACATCTAAGAATCTATAAAACATATTTCTATCGTTGAAATTATGGCAAGCATTAGATGTACAATAAATAAAATCCAAGCTTTAAAACTGTAATCAATCGAACAACTATATAAAATAAAATGATCGCATATTAAGGTGAGATAAAATAAAATAAAACTTTTATGTAAACAAACGCTTGATAAATGATAAAATTCTTATTATTAAACCTTACTGACTTAAAGTTGATACAGCAATAATCTTCTTCAAATCAATAATTAAAAATATTGTAGATAATACAAATATCAATACAAAAAACGATTTAAAGTTAAATAATACCATAGTAAACCAATTCTTTGAAAAAAAGAATAGATTTGAAAAATTGGGCAACAAAACTTTATTCACAGTATTGAAAATTTAGTTATATTATAATCTAAAAAAGCAGTGGGGAAATATTACACAAATATAAATATTTGCCACCAAGGCTCCACTTATCTTTAGAAATTGGTGTTAATATGTACTTATTTCTAATGGAGATCGATTTCACAAACAATTTGCTTGCTTGTGTAATATTTATTGCTTCACTGTAGCTAGCTTCATTTTCTGCGTAATCAGTGGGGAAATAGTTGCAAGCCCACAGGAATGCCGACTTGATATGTCTTACCCATTACGTTTTGCTAATACCAAGCAATAGCACAACATTATGAATATATTAAATCATGACAGTGAAATTAATTTCAAAATATGTGGCTTGTCTATCAACAGATAAATTTCACCTCTGTAGCATAGGTGGTAGCGTGTCTGCCTCACGTTTAAGAGGTTCAAATCTTGGTCAGGGGAGCTATCTGAACAAGTATTTTTTTCCTGAGGGTTTCCACTATCTTGAAAGATGAGTGAAGGTTAACTGTAAGCTCTGTCGACTATGAGCTCATTTGAGCATCATTTCGTCCATTTCATTCATTAAAACAGAAAAGAAGGGGGGGGGGAAACAAAAACGAAGTACGGAGATTACGAGTCACGTTTGAACCGAAAGGTGGATGGAAAGCAATAGGCAAAGTGTGAGTAAATCGCGAAATTCTATTTTTCAATTCTGTGCGTGTCCATATGTTTCTGGTCAATGCTTACAAGGGAACTATCACTATGCTCATATCTCTCTATTCGCTTGAGAGTTTGATGGTATTATCTCTGTTCTATGTTCTGTGGAGTAGAACCGCAACGCCAAAAACTGAAGCCTGGAGAGTGCCGCATGCGACCACTTGCATGTAGCTGCTGGACATCCCTCGTCAGCTCATTTCCGGCGCTCCTTACGTATGCCGTGTGCAGACCGCTGCCCGCAGTAAACAATCTCTTCAGTATAATGCTGTGTTATTATGTCTGTTCCTACATACGTATTCAGTATAATTTATTATTCAGATTAAAATTGTAATTGTAATTCAGTTATTTATTAGAAAATGTGACATAGTAATAAGTCTGCTGTTAGGTTGGATTTAGTTTTAAGGCCACTGGAGATAGTGGTCATTAGGTTAGTTAAAGTTTTGTCTGCAAGAAGTAACCTTTTATTTATTAATTAAATGTATATCATTTGTAATTAAAGAGCACAATAAGCCCAGGTTTAGATTCTAGGCACCTGCTCGCAGATTAAAAAATTAAAAAATATAAAAAATATGTATTCTGGACTCATTTTTGGGTAGTTCCAGTTATACTTCGCACTTGATTTTTGGCACACGGGCCCCACATAGAGTAGAGATGATGCCATCTTTTTTTTTAATTTTACGTCCTCCAACGTTAAGTCATATCGGACGGTGAATGAAATGGGGGAAATGATGCTCATATGAGTCCAGGATCCATGGAGCTTACAGGTACCCGACATTTTTCCTTAAGGATAAGAGAAAACCCCGTAAAAACCTTATCCAGGTACCTCACCCTGACCGAGATTCGAACTCGGGACCTCTTGAACGTGAGGCAAACACGCTACCATCCACGCTACCGAGGCGGGCAATGATGCCATCAAATTCGCAAACGAATACTGGTATTATCAGAGACATAGTTACCTTGTTATTACAAATTAAGGTGTTTGCAATAGAATACATGTTCGCACCGGCTTTATATTACCGATCGTTGCTTTATACATTTTGAAGTGTTAGAAGAAATGTTCTTTCAAATTACTTTTAAATTACGTGAGCTATGCGTGTGTAATAAATGATTTAGTAATTAAAATGCCTGCTGAGAAATTTACTCCGTAACAATATCAGAACACATTCGTGTCGACAAGTCTGTAGGCAATTTGTAGACAAATTCCTGTCCTTCGATCTCAAATAGTTACAAATCTTATCAACGGGTCTAAAAAAAGTTCATAAACTCTAAAATTTGTAGGCTTAGGGATCTAACAGAACAAAAGTTGGATATTATTGGCGCATTACTTGCTTGTTTCCTAATAAATCTTTACGTCGTATGGACAAGAAGAAGGCGTTTCACAAGTGTCAGTGTACGAGGGTGGGTCAAAAAGTAATGGCTCCTATTTTTTTCTCTTTTAATTGCCAAGAAAACAGAATCCGATTTACCTAGCTTGAAAACTACAACATTGACGAATAATTTGTCACTATTCAATATAATCTCCATCCTCTTCCACAGTTTTGGTCCACCTTTTAACTAGGGCATGTATTCCAGCGTGGTAAAACACACGGTCTTGCTTCCTAAGCCATTGACGCAAGGACGTTTTCACAGCCTCCTCATCTTCAAAATGAATCCCACGATGAGCTTCCCTTAGTGGCCCGAACAGATGGAAATCTGATGGTGCCAGGTCAGGGCTGCGTGGGGGGGGGGGGGGGTGAGGTAAGACTTGCCGTTCCTATTTCTCAATTTCTGCAGTGGTGTAACGGCCGGTGTGTGGTCTTGCATTGTCATGAAAAAGAACATCCGCCATAGTTTTTGTTGGGCGAACTTGGCAAAGACGTGCTTTCAGCTTTTTGAGAGTTTTGACGTATTGGACAGAATTTATTGTGCATCTCTGCTCAAAAAAAAAAAAAAAAAAAAAAAAAAAAAAAGATCAAACATAAGCACATCCTCTGCATCCCAAAACACTGTCTCCATAACTTTCCCTGCCGACCACTGAGTTTTGAATTGTTTTTCTTCGGTGGCGTTGTGTGATACCATTCCATTGACTGCCTCTTTGATTTAAGTTCAAAAAAGCGAACCATCATTTCGTCTCCAGTAACAATGTTTTCCAGAAACTCCTTTCTCTCCAAATTGAAGCGCTGCAAGTGTTCGGAGGCTATTGTTTTCCTTGTTTCTTTGTTTTGGGCGGTTAACATTCTTGGTACACAACGTGAACAAACTTTTGAGTAATCCAGTTGTTGAATAACCGTCATCACAATGCCTTTACTGAGGGTGGTAATGCGACACAATTCACCTGTTGTTAACCGGCGATCACCACGAATGTCATCGACTCGCTGAATGTTGCATGGAGTCACTGCAGTCATCGGCCTGCCGCTTCGCTTTTCATCTGCCAATGGTGTTTGCCCTTCAGCTTCGTTACAGCGACGAACCCATCGTCTAACAGTGCTGACATCCACCGTTGCATCACCATACACATTGTTTAGCCTTTCGTGAATGCGAATTGGCGTTTCACCTTCCGCAGTCAAGAATTCAATCACAGATCGCTGCCTAATACGAATGTCGATGTCAGCCATTTTGCAAGAGGATGCAGTGCTGCCACCGGTTGACTTAGGAAGTTACTGCAGGGGATGGAGAAGAAGGTTTGAGGAATTGTGCCAAATTCAAACTTTTCACATAACTTACTTATTTAAGGACAAAAAATAGGAGGCATTACTTTTTGACCCACCCTCGTATATATTAGAAAACTTAAAATAGAAACCTTGTCCATTATTATAAACGAAGAATTACGGCCGCACAACAAAAATCATTGAATATCTGCAACTGAGTTTCACATAATATCAATAATGTAATTGTTTATTCAAATTTAATAATATTACATGATGTAGTAGTTTCATTTACGTAGTTAAATGCTTACACATGTTCACAGAACAATAGGTTATGGAGGACAGAAAATTCAGGAATGATTCACGAAATTTCCCTCTATCACGCAAAGCTTGAGGTGCCGTATTAGCACATATAATAGAATCCACATTTTTTTAAGATACTGCAAACTCAGAGAGGTATTGTACGCAAGCATTCATGCAATTTTTGGAACAATTCACTAGTCACGAAAGATAAAATGAAAATGTTGTATAAGACTGTCACAATCCTTTAGAGGTTATAAGGGAGATTTTTTGAAGACAGAATTATTTCTAAATGGTTATGGCCACACGTTCGCACTGGGTGTGATTATTATCGGAAGTGTAAAAAGTAGAGTCTATAGAAATAACCAGCACAGTATAGATGACTCGAAAACAATATAAGAGCATATTTTTAGAATTAGAGATGAAGAGCTTCGACGTGTGAATGTAAATTTCATCAAAAGATGAGAATTGTGAATGCTGAGGGATTTGAGCAATTACTGTAATAATTTACAATTACTGTAGCGTTTGTGAAATACAATTCGATTAAGTGCAGTCACAGTCTAGTGAACATTCATGAGTAGAGTACTCAGGAAATTACGCTAGAGCAATGTCTGTTTACAGGTCTCCTCTTGGCCGAAGCGTGACGCGTACTACATACAGATCGGCCGATAATTTCCGGGCCTCATAATAAAAAAAAAATATTTTTGTTCATTATTTCTCAACATAATCTCCAGGAAGACTAATAAATTTGTCATATCGGTGTTCCTAAAATAGCTTCAATGACCGTATGTTGCTATGAAATCTTCGTTTTCAAGAAGTTTTTTTTGAGGTTTGGGAACAGGTATTAGTCGCTGTGAGCTAGATCTGGCGATTAGGTGGATTTTCAAGCAATTCGAACTTTAATTCGGACATTTTCCCATTACAATGCCTGAACGATGGACCGGTGCATTGTGAAGGAACAAGATACTTTCTTTGCCAAATGAGGTCTTTTTCTTTTCACCTCATCACTCAAACGTTGCAGTAAACTTGCGTGGTAGTCACCAGTAATACCTTTACCCTCCGATAGTTTCCGATGCTTTCATTTGGTGAATGTAGTAACTGAAGATAGTTAATATTTGCCTTTATTGTGTTTTATGGCTAATATATTCTCGGTATTTATTATTAATTGATCTCGAGCCAGGTACCATCGTGTATCTTATCCTTAGCATTCACATTGATTCAAAAGTGAGGTTATGGGTAAAACTGCAGACTTGTCCCCAAGGAAAGGAGCTGTAACTGAGAGACTTTTGAAGGAAACTCTTTATTCACAACGTGAAATAGCTAAGAAATTGTGTATTTCACAAAAATCTGTTAGTCGCATTAATCAAGCTTTAATAATCGGTGTGATGTTGACCTCACAAAGGGATGGAAAAGGCGGTAGGAAAAGAAAGCTATCACCAAGGATGCAAAGAAATCTTGTGCAGGTGGCAAAACAAAATAGAAGAGCAACCAGCATTGACTTCAGTAATCAACTAAAGCAGTACGGTACAGAAATATCAGCCTCAGTAATTCGCAGAAGATTATGTGAAGCAGGTTTACCAGCACGAAGGCCTCGTAAAAAGGCTAAACTGACACCTGCAATGACAAAAAACATTTTGAATGGGCCAAAGTGATGCAGAAACCTCTGGTGGAATTTTGGAGAAAGGTAAATAGTATGAAAATTGTATATGGCTTAGAATTTAAATATGTACATGTAAATTTTATGGAAATGAAATAAACAGCTGAAACTTTGTTTCTCTCATTGCTGGTTTTGTTATACTATCTTTGAGCAATTTTAAAACTGTTTAACATAAATAGAGGTTTTTATTGTTTCAGGTAATTTTCTCAGATGAATCCATGTTTGAAGTATGTGAAGAGAGCAGACAATATGTGAGAAGGACAGATAAAGAAGCATTTTCCCCTCAGTGTGTCGGTCAAAGAGTAAAGCATCCAAAATCAAAAATGGTCTGGAGCTGTATGTCTGTGCATGGACCTGGAAAATTATACATAGTTGTGGGATCTATGGAGCAGAAACAGTATAAAAGTGTATTAGAAACAAGACTATTTACACAAAGTAAAGAATGGTTTCCAAATGGTGATTTTGTGTTCATGCATGACAGTGTTCCCTGCCATAGAGCAAAATCTGTAACCCAGTTCCTCAAAGAAAACAAGGTAAAAGTACTACCATGGCCGGGAAATAGCCCTGATTTAACTCCAATAGAGAATCTGTGGGGTATTGTTAAACAGAGACTGAAAAAATTGAAAATAACAACAAAAGTTCAGCTTATTGAGGGCCTGATAAGCATTTGGCACAGAGATGAAGAAATAAAGAAAAAGTGCTCCACCCTTGTAGAGAGCATGCCTAAACGCATCAAAAGGATAAAAAAAGGCTAAAGGAATGCATAAAATATATTAAGATTTGAAGAAAAAAAATATGTTGTAGTATTATTTCTGTTAAATAAATAGAAAATAAACGGTATATGTTAAAAATTTCACCATTGAGTCTAATAATTTGCATAGGAATGTTCCTTCTTGACCTTTATACTCGTACAAGTTGTGATTATGATACAAAAACAGCTGGCAAATACTTGGGAAAAAGACAGCACTACACACTATACTCGTATTTAGTTCGGGCAGTGCTACTATCAATAGCGGCGGTAAACAAAAACAATACGGGCGCCAAGCTTAGTAAAAGGTCTAATTGAACGAGTTGTCCGTTGACCAGCGGCAGCTGTCTTGTCATCATTAATAATTCTTATTCTGAATCATCAACTACAATGTCGTGGTTCCAATTTGCCAGATGTGCATTTAAGACGTGTTACTTCAGATACGCATCAAGCTGTTACAAAGCTCTCAGCTTCTTTCAGCAATTCGCATTACAATTGCTTCTATCTTATGTGATGGAGAACCTGCGATAAATGCTTAAATCAGCTGGACTAGGAAAGCCGTTTGGTTTGACAAAGATGTTAATTTCCCTGTTAGATAGGCTGCGAGTCATTGCTTCAGGAGAAGGGGACAATGAATGTGGGTAGTTCCGTTTCTGTTTCAAGTGAATATCCTGTTGTAAAGTTCAATGTACTAAGCGGAAATCCGCTTACCTTAACAGGCATCGATCTAGAAACGTCACGTTCATAAGAGCAATAACTTTTAAATGTTGTACGCTAATGCATGCATAGATGTTACCCAAGTCATTTGAATTTTGGTATCCTTGTTTTATCATTAGTAGAGCCCGGATTTGTGAGCACAATTCAATGGTAAAATAAGCAAGCATATAGGCACGAAAAATGAAACAAGTAAGCAAATAAAAATTTAATTATAAACATAACGTTTCGTGGAATTCTTACCTTACGTAAGCTGGGGTTTGTCAATGAGGAATTTTTTATACAGTGAAAAGTTCTCTCAAAGTCGTAAGGCATTACTGGAACTCGAAAAAAGCATTTCCTCCTGAGTGAATTCCTATTCGATATACAGAGGCCGACAGAAGTATTCGAATAATATAACATGCAATATTGCACGTACTATAAATACTGTAATATTTATTTGGCAGCGTTGAATTGCTATACATATAAAAGGCCACGCCGTGCTTCAGTGGTTAGACCGCTTGGCTCTCACCAAGGCGGCCCGGGTTCGATCCCAGGCGACCGCAAAGTGAGATTTGTGGTGGATAACATGGCGTTGGGGCGGGTTTTCTCCGGGACCTCCGGTTTCCCCCGCCATCTCATTCCACCGGTGCTCCATCTTCATCTCATTTATCATCAGTGTCACCGCCTGCGGTGCCGTATGTAGTAAAATCGGGCGTTAAACACTACACATTTTACACATTTATACATATAAACATTAACATTTTGTGTCTCGGAAACAATATTTAAAATATCACTCTGCGTGTATTTATTACACAATCTGTACTGTATTTATTCTATCGTCCCTCTTATTGGAGGACATGAGTATTCGAACATACCCAGTCGAACAGAGAGAAAGAGGGTTTGACGTACCCTACACACCCCTACCACATAGCAGTTGTGTTTATGCTATGTCTCGAGACAGTGTGCTCAAAGTTATTCAGCCGATTGTGAACTCACAAGTAATATGGGACGTGAAGGTAAGGAGACAAAGGTGTCAGAGAGGAATATCGTGATAAATATGTAAAAACAAAACAAATCTCTCTCTGAAATTGCCAAAACCATTAACAGAAGCAAAACTACAGTGTACTGCATAGTTTAACGCTTCAAACAGACAAATACTGTTGTAAATAAACCTTGAAATGGTGCCCCTTCTAATTTCACCACCAGAGACAGGAGGCAAATAATAAAAATGGTGAAGCAGAATCCGAGAGTCACTGCATCTGAGATTAGAGGATACCTTGAGCAATATTCTGGCACTGTGATTCACACCAGAAGAGTTGAACGGGTTTTAAATAGTACTCGGTGCAATGCCCGCGTTCCTAGGAAGAAACCATATGTTAATACGGTGAATAAGAAAAAGCGTATAAAATATCCTAAATAGTATGTAGTGAAACCAATAGAATTCTGGGATAAGTTTCTCTGGTCGGACAGAGCAAATTTTGCTTATACAAGAGTGATGGTCGTCTTAAAGTGTAGAGACTGCCAAATACAGAATGGGAACCTAAAAACATGGTAGCTACAGTGAAACATGGTGGCAGTAGTGAGATGGTATGGGGCTGTATAGCTTCATCTGGCTTTGGAGAACTGGTGTTCATAGATGGGATCATGGAAAAATTTTAATACAAGAGGATTCTTGAAAACAATCTTAAAAAGTGTGCAGAGAAGCTGGGATAAAGACATGATTATTACGTCCAGCAGGACCTTGATTCGAAGCATACTACTGAAATTGTAAGGCTTTGGATCGTGTACAACACTCCTCACACTTTGAAGAGACCGCCCCAATCTCCAGATTTAAATCTTATAGAAAACATCTGGAAGGAACTTGAGGAGCGTGTGTGGAAGCATCACATCAGAAGCAAGGACCATCTGAAAGAACTTCTTCAAACAGAGTGGAGAAATATGGGACTCTGCAGTCACTAAACAACACATACAGACCTTACCCAAACAGTTATCAGTAGTAATTCAAAGAAAGGGGATGATAACTAAATACTAGCTGTTCTCTGTTCGAATACTTATGTCCAGATGTAAAGTAACGGTTTTATTTCTCCTTGTAGTGCAAATTAGTTTCAGCTGATATTTATGAGTTTATATGTTTAATGGAAGACAGAAGTTTATTTTGTACCAGTTGTATTTACGTATGCTTACTCTGAATAACTTTAAAATAATATAAGTAGTAAATATGTTTACGTTCGAATACTTATGTCGGCCTCTGTACGTTTCTGCACCAAAAACGTTTTAGAAAATTTACAAAATGTCGTAACTAGGGGTTTTCATTAATGCCTCACTGAGTTTCTCAAAGGCATTTTAACAGTACCGTGAGTCTTTGAAGACAACGTTACTGAATAATAGATATAATAGATACAAACAATTGAGAATCAGTTACTCTTTATCAATGAAAGTGAACGTTCCAAGGTATTATTTTGAGCTTCCAACTGTTATAAGAGCAGGAATTTTGCATAAAAGGTTATGGATGTGCTATATTTTATCTTGAATGTCAATATTGGCAAGCCGTTCCTGTGCAGTGGTAATGCTGCTTGCATCTTCTGCGTCTAAGGAGTGCAACATAATTTTTACTTCATTGAAATTTTCTGACAGTATTGTGACTTTGTGGGTTCGTAGAATTAAAAGTACAATTTGCCGAAATTCCAAATGTTCTTTATTTCCGTAGAAATACACTGTTCAATACTCACGTAACAATATTACATGACATATGCAACACAATCTTCCAAGGTCGATGACAATAACAAACAGCGTTCAGTTTACAACATCAGCTCTCGTTACAACACTCTCAGCTGTTCTCTGCTTACCTCTCGCGACTCACTCTCGTTTTACAACTGTTCGCTGGCGTGTCACAATCGCTTATATATCTCATTCATAAATTCGGAACAAATAAGAAAACAACCTTTCTCTGTCAATCCAGATATCACTAGAACCTTCCAAACGTGAAATCCTATCTGTGCCGGCAAGTCCTTTATCTCAGCTATCTTTATTTGCCGGCTCTTTGTGTACACTAGTCGCGCTATCGTAGATAACGGCTACGCGCGAACCTTTTAAGTGCTTTGCCGCGACAATATTGTCAATATAACACAGCCTTTAACCAAGAACCCTATCGAGGAGGTAAAGACAAATTTGCAAGTACTTCAATAAACTTTCTAACTCTAATCGGTGACTTTACACCTTTTTACGCTAGAGACAAGAAAATCCACGTCTTTATATAGGCTCCTAAATTTTCAGCGAGAGGACTTAAAACGTCTGAATGATGGCTAGGAGTGAAAATGTACTTTTAAAGTTATATGATTTGGATAAAATAAGCTATTTTAATTAAGAAGCATAAAGTAAGCAAGTAAAACTCCGTATTTCAACAATAAAAGCATTTATAAGCATTTTTCTTAGAAATTCGGGTTCTAAACATTAGCTTGCGCTTTTTTTTTATTTGCTTTTTATTCCAATATTGAAAAATATGTTGGGAGTTATTTTCATCTGGATGCTTTCTCATAGCAGGATACCTGCTAGTACAGCTGTTGGTAGAGAAGCTCTATCTAAGAATTGACGTTTTAATCAATTTAGATTTAATGCTACTCCGGTAAATAAAGGTATTTCGAGGCATGTTTTTTAAGTTAGTACCGTTTTGCGATTCCGCCGCCGCAGCGCTACGGTCGGCGTTCCGCGCATGCGCGCTGGTTACCTTCATCTCTTGTCTACGCACTGACGTCATTACAGTCTGATTCTTCATTGTATACGTTGGTTACTGAGTGTTTAAAATGTCTCCGACAATCGTGAGTCCCGCCAATTGTGAAGTACGGGCTGTTATACGATTTCTTAGTGCTAAAAGCGTAAAACCAATTGATATTCATCCTGAGATCTGTGAAGTTTACGGACAAAACATTATGAGTGATGGAATGGTAAGGAAATCGGTGAGAGCATTTAAAGATGGCCACGCAAATGTGAATGATGAAGAACGGAGTGGGTGTCCTTCGGTCGTTACTGAAGATTTGGTGCAGAAAGTGGACGAAAAGGTGAAAGAAAACAGACGCTTTACAATTTCATCATTGTGCGACTATTTTCCTCAATATTCTCGTAGTGTTTTGTATCGCATTGTGACGAGAACTTGAAGTACCGGAAATTGTGTTCACGTTGGGTTCCGAAAATGTTAACGGATTTGCACAAAACCCAACGTTTAAGCAGTGCATTGACTTTCCTTGAGCGGTACCACAATGAAGGTGAAGATTTTTTAGACCAAATTGTTACTAGTGACGAAACATGGGTGTCCTACGTCACACCAGAATCGAAACAACAATCCATGGAATGACGACATTCATCATCACCTACAAAAGTGAAGTTTAAGCAAACAATTTCTGCCCGGAAAATCATGTGCACAGTTTTTTGCGACAGAAAAGGAGTATTGCTAGGGGAGTTTCTGCCTTGTAATGAGATAATCAATGCAGCGTGTTATTGTGAAACATTGAACAATCTGCGGCGTGCAATCCAGAACAAAAGACGTGGCAAGTTGAGTAAGGGTATCGTTTTGCTGCATGACAATGCCCGTCCACATGTGGCTAATCGGACCAAAGACCTCATCAAATCTTTTCAATGGGAAACTCTAGATCATCCTCCATACAGCCATAATCTGGCACCCAGCGACTACCATTTTTTCCTGCACCTGAAGAAACATCTGGGCGGTCAGCGTCTTCAAGACGATAACGAAATCAAAACAGTTGTGTCACAGTGGTTAACACGTCTGGCGGCAGAATTTTATGAGGAGGGTATTCAGAAACTGGTGCCACGTTATGACAAGTGCCTTAATATTCACGGAAATCATGTAGAAAAGTATATTAAGGTACAGGCTTTCATGTAAAAATAAAATTATTGCGATATTTATGCACGTCTTTTTTTTAATTCCAAAACGGTACTGACTTAAAAAACATGCCTCGTATTTCTCATAAAATGAAAATAAATGTAATTATAGCAATAAATGAAATTTGACCACTACCACCGCACCGCCACAACCACCACAATTGCCAAAATGTTCTCATTCATGCTTGGGCTGCACTCTGAGCGATTTCTTGTAGCTTCGAGCAGAACCCAGAGTCCATTTTCGGAACTACGCGTGTATAGTTACTGCTGCCTCTGCGTGACCTTGGAATCCGTGCGAACAGATGACGTGTTTCACAGTAACCAACTCACATTCACGAACAGTAGGCTACTGATTCTGGTGAAATTAAAAGGAGAGAATGATATAAAATGACAATGAGTCATTGTCAGTTGAATTATTGTGGGCTATTTTATAGCAGTAAAGAAAGAGAAAGAGGATTTGTCGCACACACTTATTTTCCGTTGTTGCATGTGTGCTTTCAACTCCCACGCAGCGTTTACTAAGAGATTAGGCTTACTCTTCACATGTTCACAGCAAGCTGAGGAGATGTTAATTAAAATTAAAATATTTTATATTGATTAAAATCACATAGAATAAAATGGAAGGATACTTAAAAGCAAAAACAAAAAGGGGAGATTATAGGCATGGTTGGGGGGAAAGAGATAAAAGTACCCAAAAAGGGTAAAATGCATGAAAAAATGCCTCTTTTGGCAACTAGAAACAAAACTTCACACTGTGGTATCTTTCAGAAGAGTTTAAATTTACCCTAAGATAATAGGTGAGCATCTAAAACTCCTAAGACTGGTTATAATACTTGAGATAGGAAGAGATAGAAACATCACAGTCTTGGGTAAACAATGGTGTTTATACAACATTGGAAAGATGTCCGCCATTCTCTTGCTCAACTTACACGAGGGCTGTTCAATAAAGAAAGATCACAAATTTTTTTGACAACGTACCTTTACTCATCCTCATAAGTTTGATGGTCCTTCTCAAAATAGTCTCCCCTAAATACGATGCACTTGTCCCTGCATTTCTGCCAGTCTTCAAAGACATGCTGGAAACCATTTTTGAGAGAGCCTTCAAAATCGCCTCCGCAGCCTTCATCGCTGCTTCTGATGATGGATAATGCCTCCCACGAAGGCGTTACTTCAAGTTAGGGGATAGAAACAAGTCACATGGGACTAAATCCGGACTATAGGGAGGGTGAGGGATGCACTTTACGTTGATTTTTTTTAAGATATTCAGCAACAACATTGGCAATATGCGGCCGCGCATTATCGTGGTGTAGAATCCAGCCTGCTTCATGCAAATGTGGTCTTTTGCGCCTGATATGGACTTGCAATGTTTTCAGGACATCCCTGTAGTATTGTCCAGTTGCTGATGTGTGTGCAGGTACAACACGTTGATAAACCATTCCATGAATATCAAAGAATGAGATGACCGTAAATTTTCCCAGCAACCACTTTTGCTTTTTGGGGGGTTGGTGATGAAGGAGACTTCCACACTGAGTTTTGCTGTTTGCTCTAAGGATCAAAATGTTGTAGCCGAGTTTCATCAGTAGTGATTACGTTTGAAAGGAACTCCGGATCTTCCTATAACATCAACTTTAACTGCATGCAGACCTGCATGCGAATGTCCTTTAGTTCGGGAATCAACAGTGTTGGTACCCATCGCGCACAAACACGTCTCATGTGTAATGTTTCTGTCACCAACGTGTGGGTGGCACCCAATGATATGTTCAGTATTTCGGAAAGTGGTCTTAAGGTAATTCGTCGATCCTCTCTCACAACGCAGCAGCAGTGTTAATGTTTTCTTCCGTAAGAGCAGTAACTGGAGCACCTGGTCCACCTTCCTTTGAAATTGATTGTCTCCCCTCTTTAAACATTTTAAACCACCTTCGAGCTGTGCTGTAGGGAAAAAAGAGGCTCTCCATAGGCCTCCTGTAGCATTGTATAGGCCTCAACTGAAGGTCTGTTGAGACGAAAGCAGAATTTCAAAGCCGCATATTGTTCCTCGCGTGTTACCTCCATTGCAGCGGTAGGCGATACTGAACATGTCTGAACTTACCTGGTTCTCATAGGCGGAAACTGTGAGTACCAACAATGAAACTACTACGGCATGTTTGTTTCACATTAAGCTAACAGAATATAATAAGACTGGATTTTAGTGCGAAAAATTATAACCGTAAAAAAATTACGATCATTCTTTATTGAACAGCCCTCGTAGCATTCTATCTGCGATAGCGTGATGATATCTTGAAATATTAGCAGTTTCTTGCGAGATAGCATTTTTAGCTGCAGCGGAATTGTTGGATATGTCAGCAAAACCCGTTCTTTAAGGTAAATCCACAATTAAATTCGGCCGGATTAAGATCCGGAGATAACAGACACTAAATTGTTGCGACGTGCCACAAACTTCGCTGTATTATTGCCGACGAACAATTGTAGTCTTGGAAGAGCTCCACGGTCTGGAGATTAATGGTAGCACGAGGCGAACTGACATGGCTACAAATCTAGAAGACAAGAAAATATCATTTATCATCGACCGTACGTTAGGTTGAAAAAACTTTAAGTACAATCAGAAGAAATCCAAAAAGAAGAAATGGATATATCGCACGCCCAATCCCATAATTTAAGGCAAATATGATCTCAGCAGCATACGCGTAATCGGTGTAATACATGGATTTCGTTAACCATATCTCTACATTGTTTCAAAAGCATGAATTAAAGAAGGAGAAATTAAAATAAATTGATTTATCTGCAATGGCAGCTTCAATTTGCCTTCTTCTAAAATATTATACAATAGTCATTTTTAGTGTTTTTACGGTTTAAATTCCATTGCTATAAACTAGTATATATAATTGTGTATATCAGGTTCAAAATTCCCTTTGCCACCTTCAATTTTCTATTTGACTATATTACATTAAAATAAAATTGAACTGTTTACATTATATTACCGTTTCAGCTTTTGATGAAACGAAATTGTTTATCATTTGTCTGTTTTACTTCGACCTTGAGGGCAGTCCATAAGTATGGGAAGTTGTTTCCATAAATAACTAATATCTAACCTATTAGCCTATCTCTTTCTTTGACTGCCTCACCGTCCACCCCTCTCTTTATCATTGTTATCGTTGGTCTCTTAACTGTGCGTAAATACAGTTTGTATTTTTCCCTGCGTTTACAGTTAATCTTTCTAATTAATATTTACCCATATAAATTATTCCTTTTATATTGCCATACCTATTCTATTGTGTGACTCCAGTGTATTAAACAATAAAAATATGCTTTTGTTTCACTACACACTGAACAGATTACTAAATCTTTATAATATTTTAAATTGATAACTCCATTTCCAATCCATGCAATTCCTTTTCCACATTTTAGCACACATCTTTATGAATTTTCCGTTGCACTAATCTCCTTACAGCCTCAGTTAACATATTAATGAATGCACTAATTTTTATCTAAATAGTTCAACATAGACTGTGGGACTCTTTCGCCTCATTTCAAACACAAACAAATGAGAGCACTACAAAGACATATAAGTTTCGTCAGTGAAACATAATATTGGTTTCAGGTTTAATGAGTTCGTATATCTGACTGCAATAAAGCTTTCCCCTGAGGAATTACCAACACAGAGACCAGTTAAGAGAAAGTGTGTGATCTCTATGAGGCAATTTATCCCTAGGGATTCTTCTATTAGCCTCTTATTTCAAATTACGCCAAGATACATTTCACCGTAATTATTGTTGCTCGTTTGGCCTACTTTGGACGCCAGGTTGAGTGACCACGCAATTTCGAACATGACAATCCCATTGACCTGACAGTCGATCACTTGTATCGATCCTTCTGGTACGGAAGTGCAAAGAGCTTGAGTAGGTACGCTGAAAACACGTCAAGTAAAGCATTAACAATATGCCGAAAATGAAAATATAGGTGCATTGTTAAATCCTATGAAGAATTATTATGGAAAACTAGGTAATTTTATGTTTCATTTCAACAGTACCTACTGTAAAATAGAGGACACTGCACTGAAGCTATTTCCCATAAACTCAAACTGATGATAAATTACATGAGTTGATTTTCCTATTGAGTAGTACCGAATGAATGTTTTATACCGAATTAATGTAATGTTTTAGTTTTGTATGCTGTTCTTGTGGCATCTGCTAGCGTGTGCTTCGGCGTGATGGTTTGTATGCAACATTCAAGACATCCATAGAGTAAAAATGTTACCTGACAGGCTACATAAGGGGTTCTTACTTATTAAATACTACTGCTTGCATTAACTTCCTTTTAAGCAAACGACTAGCAGAGTCTACATTCTTGCTATGGTAAACAAATGAGCAGCAGTATAATATTAAATTCTTATGCAAGGAACAACCGTATTAGATAGATGTACATCAGATTTACTCTGCAAGTGTGCAGAAAAAGAATTACAAATGAATGTCTTCGTATGATGCATAATCGACGCATCAGTAGCTAGTGTGTTATTATATTTATAATTATTATTTTGCAGCATTAGTAGCAGCAGAAAATATAATTGATAATCTTCAAGATTTTGTAAGATCAAACATCAAATTGTATATGTGGAATAAAGTATTCTTCTTTGGGAATGTATAATTGAAAAGTTAATCAATCAGTAGCAGAATCGAATATTTCTCCATTCCGATACCTCGACCCTGGGTGCATAGATCATCGCTCGAGAGCAGCCGTGGAGAACTTCAAGAATTCTGCTAAAATTTCACCAAAGTTGAGAAATCCATCATCACTACCTTCATCCACAATAAGCCGCTACAGTTTGCTTGAAAGTCCACTTAATCCAATACTTTCAACTTCTTTAATCCAATACGAGTATCCTCTTTCATTGTATTTTTTAATTTTATTCTGTATCTGTAGCTCCGCAATTTGTATAGCACTGACTGTGCTGATCAATTGATAAATATAAAAATGTTTTGTATGAACTTTTTCCTTGGTTTTGCTTTTATTTATTTTTATTTATTTGTTTATTTATTTATTTATTTTTAAGATATGCTTTCTATCTTATTTGAAGAGTCTAAAGTAACTTGCATTTCATATCGGACATAACGACTAGTTTCCTTTTGCGAAAAGTATAATATCTTAACACAATGTCAGCATGGCTTTCGGAAAGGGAGTTGCACTACCTCGGCATTGACCAAATTCTTAGAGAATGTGTATAGGGCACTAGATAGGAAAGAGTGTCCTGTGGGTATTTTCCTTGATCTCACAAAGGCTTTTGATCTTGTAGACCATAGCATTCTACTGGATAAGTTGCATGCAGTTGGTATTAGAGGAATATGTTACGAATGGTTCAGATCATATCTGGAACGTAGACGTCAATTTGTACAGCTAGACTATGTAGATAAAAACTTAGGTGTAATTCAAAATAAAACATCCACAGAGAAAGTAGTACAGCAAGGTGTGCCCCAGGGTTCAATATTGGGCCCATTTTTATTTCTCTTATATATTAACGATTTAGGTCTAGGTTTAAATGAAACGGGCGAAATCATCAATTTGACACTCTTTGGCGATGATACCAGCATATTAATGTCTGGGAAAACCTCGAATGAGGTATTAAGCTATAATAATACTTTTAATACAAAAATTGTCAATTGGGTTTTTAAAAAATAAGCTAAAAATAAATGAAGAAAAATCAGTAGCTATAGGCTTTCACCACAAACTAAATAACACTGCTCAATTCCCAAGTATATATTTAGGGAATAAATCACTACTCTATGAATCAAATACCAAATTTCTAGGAATATGGTTAGATGAACATTTAAAATGGGAAAAACAAATTCAGCAACTAGAATTGAAACTAAGCAGAATTACATTCGTTATTAAATCAATGAGGGAGTCTGTAAACACAAATGTGTTGAGAATTATTTATTTTGCTTATTTTCATTCTGTAATGTCTTATGGTATACTTAGCTGGGGAAATGCTAAAGATGTATCAAAAATATTTAGACTGCAGAAAATGGCTATTCGTTATATAGTAAATATTCCTTTCACCACCAGCTGTAAACCATATTTTAAACTACTAAAAATACTTCCATTACCCTGTGTGTATATATATGAAGCTCTAGTTAGGACAAGAATTGTACTTGCTCAATTTGAAACAAATTCGCAGATACATACACATAATACAAGAAGTAAATCAGATCTACGCATTATAAGCCACAATACAACTTTATTCACAAATAGCTTCGAACATAAAGCAGTATTATTATACAACAAACTACCCGATGGCATTAAAAGTATATCATCGGAAAAAAAAGTTTAAAGTGACTGTAAAATCATTTTTAAGAGAAGGTTGCTATTATTCAGTGGAAGAATACTTAAAACATGATCAACATATCAATGCTTCCTAAAATGATGTTTGTGAATAAATACCTGTGCAACTTCGGAGGTGATACTTGTAATATTCAGAAAAGCTGTAAAAAATATCCTACTAAAAGTAATGTCACAGACAACAGATGAGTTTCTAAGAAGTAAAATTAAATAATAAAGTAAATATTGATTTTTTTTGGTAAAAATTGTCTCTTACAGCCTAGTTCTTAAAAATGTAATACATTAAACTATTATGTGACCTAAGTTTCATTATTCTTAATTACTATTTGTATTATTATTCTGTTAATTACTGCTGCATTACTTTAATCACTATTGTATTATTTAATAACTATTGTATTATTCATAATTGTATTACTCATAAGAAATGTATTATTCTTATGGGTACAAATTTGACGAAGCCATGAATATTGTATATTCCTAAGGTGAATAAAACTATCTATCTATCATATATTAGCATATAATTGGTATACCCATGGGTAACTATAAGATTTAAGGAACTTCTATAAATTTTGTTCATAGTAGCTGAGAAAAGGTCATGCACAACTGGAATAGTTAACGGTTTAAACCTTTTGGTTGCAGTTTAAGAGTGGCTTCCTTTCTTCTTCGATTAAGACTGTCCAGTCGCTAAATCAAAAAACAGTTATAGGCGGCATATCTAGCATTAATTTAAAGCCATACTGATAACTTACATTCTCTTCTAATATCTCATCGAGAATATGACTAGCGGTAAGATTGCTATGGTGATAGAGGAGTTCCTTGCATGACGCCTCTAATTATTCTTTCTTAATTTCAGACGTTGTGAATGTATAGTTGCCAGATGCAAAGCTTCTATTATATATGTAGGTTAATTTGGAAAGTATTCCATTCGGACCTTGGAATGTTACTTAAATTGTTACAATGTTATGAAGCCTTCTGCAATATTCAAAAATGTAACCAAAATCCAAAACAGCCAATATAAGTTGCCTTTCGTTTGCTTAGAGCTAAATTTCTTGAATTACTGATATTAGTTAATGTACCCGTAGATTGGTAAAATCATGCTGAATTTGTAGAATTCAACAAGATACGAAGACGTTAGTCTTATGTGTGCATATTATAGAGCTATAAATCATTTTAATAATCTTTATAAAATTACAATTAAATCCACCTTCAAATTATTTTTTCAATAACAATCCATATAAATATAATTTATTGTAATACATTATTCAACTTATATATTACTGCACCTTAACTTGAAATTTTAATTAATATTATATTCAGAAAATTACCTAAAAGTATATTCATAAACAGCGGTATACAAGAAATAATATAAGTAAGGTTCAACGTGGACTATCGATCACATAACAGATTCCTCTAAATAGACTATAATACCACCAAATTCTTTAAGTTTCAAGACCATACCTACTAATACTCTAGTTTATTAATTTTAAAATAAAAATAATAGGGTATCTAATCCTAGTTTATATTTTTATTTTCCCAACAATCATACTATAACAATAAACCTCAAAATATTATAAATATTTCAGCTTATAATATTCTAATTTCTATTACAAAATTTATATTAATTACTTAAAAACCAATAATGTTAAGCATGTAACCATATTTTTGCTTGTTTACTAAGCGACTTTTCTCCTAGCTTTATATTTTGCGGCAAAAAGTTTGGGCCTAGGTAGAAAGTTAATTTAAAATGCTAAAAATGGCATGAAAGTTCTACATTGAATTCAAATACCGTGTCTTTAGTGTTATCTGGAAGGTAATTCGTCATTTAGAAGCTTATGCTTTACTTTAACCATATTTATGGTTGACAGGTTCCTTCTCGTCGCTCTACTTAAATAATTTTTATGGTTTTGGACGTTCTTATGCTTTACTCGAACTACACATAGCTGGGTGTGAGCGACTGATGTGAATACCCACACCGCTTTCATTTTGAAAATAAAAGCTCACAATGTAGGCACTTATTGATGCTTTTTTCGATAATGTACGAGTTGGAATTTAATATTGTGACATAAACGTAATGTCACGTGATGTCTTTAAGATATATTCAAGTAATAAGCATTACCTGATAGCCAGGGAAGTAAATTCAACATTCATAAATTTTCAGCTTCACAAAAAATATGACAGAGGTAACTATAACACCAAATTTACCGTCTACAGATACATGCACATTCATACTCAGCGAGAGAGACAGAGAAGTATACATTTTAAATTTTAAATGATGTTTGACTTCAAACACTTTTATATATTTATAGGATCAAAAAGCGAACAAGAGGGCACAGTGACCAAAGAGTCATACCAAGTTAGGTTAACTTTTACAAATATCGTTGTAAAGGATTGACTTTTAAGTCAACCAAGTGCGTTAATCAGAGACAGTGGCACAGGTATACTCTCTTTTTCACTATCAGTTGCCACGTGTTGGCAAGTCACACAACTCAAAGCATTGCTACTGCGCAACTTGCACTAATCCGTTTGCGTGTGTGTTTCCTAATGTAGTATAAATTCATGTGACTAAAAGTGTATGGATAGTAAAATGGGAGAAGGGAATTAACATATGAAATGGTAATATTCAAAAGAACAGACCAATTGCCTGTGATCCCCCAGTATTTCTCACTCTGTCCGCTTATCAATAATTATAATAAGGAATCCAAACCTCTAATTATAAAAGAGTTACAAAAAAGGGTTCAGCACCCTAACAGGCATCTGCATCAGCCCCTATCGGGAACTATGAATGTTCGACTTTCCGTGTTTGCTACTTCTCCACGAGGTCTCTATTAACTATGTCAGCTTCTCTGTAATTTCGGAACTTCTGTAATTATAGGGGCAGAAGAAAAGATATCTAGTACTTGTCCTCAATTTTCCTTATGTTTTGGTAAATATTGATTGATACTTAGAAACTTTGAGTCAAAGTTAGAACTACATGCTGGTTTGGTCAACTTTTAAGGTCCAAGAATAACAGCGGGATTTTGGAGTTAGAATATACACTCCCTTGTTACGTTTACATAAAAACTGATAGTTCAATGCTCCTGATACATTATATGTAATATATTTTAATATTTAAAAACTCATGCTTACGTGGTTTCAAAAAACCTCCAACATTTCTCTCCATTTCGGCAATTTTTAACTTTTGATTTCCCTTTGCCTATCTCTAGCAGTAACCATTTTGAAGATATTCGTTGTTATGGTTTGTTTTCTTAAATATTTATCTCATATAGGTTTTAAAGTATTAAATAGCCGCTCGTTTGTTTCTCATGATAATGTAAAGAATATTTCTTAAGCTTTGATTATTTCCTATCCTCCTATATCCCATTTGCACCTACAACAAAATATGTAATGAAACGATTTCTGCGAACGTTTGTCTCAAGATACAAAAATAACGTTTGTAAGAAAAGCTTTATATGTGCCAATTAATAAAAAGAAGTGGCCCTAGAGTCACTGAGGATTTGTGGAGGCACGTTAGATAGCGTCGGTAGGTCACGATAATCAACATTTCGATTGACGGAAGGTTGACCCCATTTTATCTCCGTATCGTTGGAGTAAGCGTTAAACAGCTTGGAAAGGGTAACGCAAATAGGTTAGAATTAATATTCAGGGCAAATAAATAGCAAAACAAGAGTTTATTTAATGGTGTATTTTATAACTAAGTGTAAAAGAGTTGTCCAAAGGTAGGATTTCGGAAACTGGAATAGTACTGTCGGGGCCAAAAGTAGAATTTTAAGGCGCGTTTGCAATTTCTTAATGTAAGACGTTTGGGTGTCCTTTGCTCCTTTACAAGCATATTCTTCGTGACGAAAAAGAGATAAAACGAATATGAAGAGAGAATTTGGGGAAATCCCGGATCCATCTTGAAATTACAGTTGTGGGAATGAAACACCGTTGGCGTGAGAGAATGAGTATACGTAAAGAAGCGACGGTTTTGAGATCGTGGAAGCGGTACCCTAAAAAGGAACGTCTAGCTGCTAAAGTTAGAGGCTATGAGTGTATTGCTTTCAGGGTTGATCTGATACGGAAATGCATGTTGCTGGAAGTAGTGCAACCCACCTGGAATAAATCAGCTAAGTGCGGGAATATAGTTCTATTGAGTGAACGTATGTAAAATTTATATGTATGCTATTTGGCCAAGAGATACCAAATATTCGCGAATTTGTTGTAGTAATGCAAATAAGTTGTCGCAACACAAACGTACGAAGAGCTTACACTGTGCCTGGGCAATCTTTATATTAAATATTGTGGAGGTGCACGAGGATATTGAAATAAAATACACAAGTACTTCATCGTAATACAGTTCTTGTCTTTGATCTCACACCGCGACCTGAGATTAACGGAGTTACAGTAAGTAGTGAAAGTACGAGGGGTGTCGTAAAGTTTTAATTACCTATCACCCGGTAATTTTTATGCTCTAGTAATGAGAAATTTTCAGTGTTATCATTGATCCCTCGGGACATAATGTTGGTAGTTTCAGTGATTTGAGTCCTTTTTTTTTTACATTGATTGCCAGAAATGACTGAGGTATAAGATGGAGAAAACTGAGGCTCGTAGTGTGATCAAGTTCCTGCATTTGAAGGAAAAACTGCCGGGAAATCCATGATGAGATGACGGCGGTTTATGGAAATGATTGCCCATCGTATGACACTATTGTGAGATGGAAAAGGAATTTTCAAACTTTCATGTCCGTTACAGATGAGCCAAAAGCTAGTAGACCGTCAATGACAGATGATACTGTCAAGTGAAGAAATGGAGTGTTTAATATTGGAAGACGAGCAACCAACCAAATGATCATGAACGACACACATTTAGTTATGTTAGTGTGTGGAAAATTATTCATGACGAACTGCACATGTCTAAGGTGTCTGCACGGTGGGTTCCACGTTTGCTAACCCCTTTCCAAACGCAAACACGGCGTAACCTTTCAAGACAGATGTTGATGCTGTTGGAACAAGATGAAGATGATTTTTTGATCGTCTGGTAACCATGGATGAATCTTGAATTTATCATTTTGATGCAGAGACAAAATCCATGGGCATGGAATGGAAACATGCAGATTTCCTCCTCCCAAAAAGGCAAAGGTGCAAACGTCAGCTGGAAAGGTCATGCTTTCAGTTTTCTGGAACTGTCGTGGAGTCATCCTTGCAGATTATCTTGCCAAGGGTCAAACCATCACTGGCAGATACTACTGCAATCTTCTGGATAAGTTACGAGCAGCTCTGATTAAGAAAAGACGCGGTATGCTCTCCAAAGGTGTTCGTCTTCTGACTGATATTGCACCAGCTCATTCATCTCAAGTTGTAGTTGACAAAACAAGGGAATGTCGCTTTGAGACCTTACAGCATCCGCCTTATTCGCCCGATCTCGCACCAAGTGACTTTTTCTTGTTCCCGGAAATGAAGAATCCGTTGCGTGGTCACCAATTTGATAACACAAATGACGTCATTAATGAAGTGGAAGAGTGGTTTAAAGGTATTTCTGCAGACTTCTACAATCAAGGTATCCGGAAGGTCAAGAAACGCTGGAAAAAAATTGTAAATCTGAATGTAACTACGTAGAGAAGACATAACAAGAACATATCAACACAAACTCTCTGTCACATTTTTAAAGGGTGATAATTAAACATTTACGACACACCCTCGTACAGCATTTCAACCAGTAATCGATACTGATATTTCAGTGGAAATACGCTGAAGGTCCTCTGAAGGTCTTTTGAGGTTCTTTGAAACCCCTCCAAAAGCATTTTTAGGAAAAGTCCGATGTGTATGTGTCTGCGTGCCCATGTTTGTATGTGTGGTGTGTGTGTATGTGTGGTGTGTGTATGTGTGGTGTGTGTATGTGTGTGCATGCATCTGTGAAGAATCATCATCATCCTCATCATCATCATTCAAGGTTTGGACCCTAGGATCTGTTCGTCCCCTTGAATCAATATCTCTCCATCTGTTCCTCGATCTTACTATGTTTCTTTTACCAGCTGGAACGTCACTATTCTAGGGAATTTGTCCTTGTTTATCCTCTGTATATGTTGTCTCCAGTTTTCATTATTCTGTTTAATCTGTGTTCTCTTGCTCCTTCATTTGTTTTATGATCTAACAAAGAGTATCCAGCCACTGATCTGAAAAATATCATTTCTGCTGATTCAATTTTTCTTTCATATTTTCTGTTTAATGCTTATATTTTGCGTGAATACAGTAATACAGGGGCTGCCATTGTTTTATAGAATTTAATCTGTGTTTCTGTTCTAGTTTTCCTTTAAAGTGTTATCTTTATTGTAACGCACCTAAGACTAAGTTTATTTAGTCTCGTCAAATACAGTAGTTATTTATAATCCCAAATAGTTAAATATTGCCACAGTTGTATAGTTCTCTCATTTATTACAATCTTATTTATAACATGTTCCTTTCCTTTAAATGCTAAAACTCTTATTTTATTTTAAGATATCTTTCCATTATAAGATTTTAATATTTTGTTTAATATGTGTACTTTCAACTGTAAAGCGTCCTCTGATTCTGCAGTTACTACCTACTTGGTCGTCAGCGTATAATATAGTGTCCATTGCTTTTCTATTAATTTTAAATGCTTACGAAAACTATTCTGCCAGTTACTACTGACATCGTCCTTTTTTAACGTTTACGTCCTCCAACGTTAAGTCATATCGGACGATGAATGAAATGGGTGAAATGATACTAAAATGTGTCAAGGATTCATAGAGCTTAGAGCTATCCGACTTTTGTCTTTCAGCATAAGGGAAAACCCTGGGAAAACCTTATCCAGATAACTCACCCTGGCCGAAATTCGAACTCGAGTCTTCTTGAATGTGAGACAAACACGCTACCACGTACGCCACCGAGGCGGTCATGGCATCGCCTATGTCAAGTCTGTGAGCAATATAACTCAAACATATACAGTCGGCTAAATGTCAAACGGTATTTAAGTTCATTAGTATCAAAATGTTGATTTTTCCCAAAAATGCCTCAAACGAGTATAATAATTAAAATATAATATATTTAAGATATTTTAGTATTAGATAAAATGTAAGTGTATCTTAAATTAACTAGGAATATCCTCAGAAGTTCTCCATATTCTTGGTGACCTTTGCATAACTTGGAAACCATAGAGATAGACAAAATCTTGCTGCACAAATAAAAGAAGAAGATCTCGTTAAAACACAGTTTAAGACTGATACATTCTCTTTCTTGGTGGAGTAAACTATTTTGGAAATATTCCTGTTTATTTATGTCAATTTTCCAGTGGTTACCTACAATTTTTCATATCGTGAGCCGTTATTCATTTTTTAAATCTTGGCCATGCAAAGAGAACGGGGTTTCAAAGGCATCACATAGCAACCAGCTTTATACAGAATTGACTATCGCTTAAATCCTATCACCATGGTGACCCCGGTTCAATCACAGGCGACGCAAGGTGAGATTTCTAGTGGACAACATGATGCTAGGACGGGCTTTCTCCGGGATTTGCGCTCCCCCATCTCATTTCACCGGTGCTCCATCTTCACTTCATGTATTACCAGTGTCACCGCCTGAGGTGCCCTTTGTACTAAAAGTTGGTGTTAAACACTGCACTTAAAGCCTACTGCATTCCCAAGTTCAACTACAAAAAAGTTAGCAATGAGATAATATTTATCTTGATTAACTGAGGTAGATAGAGGAATTGATGTTTCTAAGACATAGAGGAATTGATGTTTCTAAGACTAACTTTACAAAAAAAGTCATGTGAGTGTAGCTCATCATACTTTTATTGAGGGAAAGATTTATAACTCTAACCATAGTCAGCTGGTTGGTGGAGACATCTAGAAACTGCAGGTTGAAGATACACAACTGGAAACTGACACACAGGATTTCAAGTAGACAACAATTCCTAAAGGTAAGCTTGAGTGACGTTAGTTACCTTACGTTATCACCCTATGAACCATCTAGTCGGGATATCAACGTTTTAAGGGCCTGGAAGTGTCTAGGTATGACATTAAAATAATGAATGTCATTTTCACATTATATATATTTTTTATGTTTTCATCACCCATAGACATTCTTTCCCGCACAATTATTTAGCACTTCGTCATATAGGATGAAGGTAAAGCAACATATGTACAATGGACGGGGCCCCTCAATTGGAGTACAATATGAAATGTAGTGCTTAGGATCATTTATGCGAAGGAGGGATGACGAAAGAGATTTGAAGGCAACCAGATCCGGATGACGGGCCTAATTGTATCGTTCCCAATACAAATGCATTCATATGATTTCAAACCATAAACACGAGCAGTCCCCTTTAAGGAATCACTGTAGAGAAGTGATCAGGCTGACCTCTAACGAGCTCCAGATGAAACCTTTGACAAGGCTAAGTCACCACCCAGCCACAATCCGCCGAACACCGTTGCCTAGTTTTAAATGGATCTGAAGGGATTGGTGAGAACAGGAAATGGTGAACAGGAATGTTTATGGTATGAGATTGAGAACCCTAAGGGGAAAATCACGGAAAACCCAAGTCAGAGTGCGTGATCAACGGGGATAGAAACAAAAAACTTTAGAATGCGAGCATAGTTATCATCTGCGGGACGCCGTCACAGAAGTTAATTATGACAGAAGTCTGTCGGAACCACCTGTGGCCAGTTACGTATTTAATAAGGCATATATTTAATCCAGAAATTGTGCGATAAATACGCAGTTTGTTGGCGCGCGAAGCTTTAACCAATGAATGCGTCTGGGTTCGAACATACTCGTAGTATGCAGCCGCAGACATTGCGGCCCACGTATAGTCGGCATGAGATAGTAGTATGCTTTGGCCTGTCATAAACCTTCGTGACTCATTACATTAGTAGAAACAGTATATTGCAGTACAAGTGCGGTAAATGTATCTTAACACAACGGGTTTCTGCAAAGCACTTAAGGCATTGGCATTGCGTATAATTTTTGGACAATATTGAATAATGTATCTATATGTTTACGGGAAAATAAAATGAATTACTGTCAGCCATCTAAAAATAGCATCAAGGCCGACTGCAGTAGTACTATAAACTATTACTCGACAGAGCTTCGAGGCGTATTGGTCTTCACGTGACCAGCGCTGTGATCGTCTGTTATCGGGTCTTATCTGGTCGATTAGAAGAGTGAAATATTAGTAAGTTGATGTACAGTAAGTTACGAAACGCAAATAGACCGATTGGAAGCTTGGGTGTCTATATGATATGTTTTCTCGCGCCTGTCGATGTATGACACATTGCTGTCCAGAAGACATGATTATATCCGAACAGAGCATACATACACTGGACTCGCCGTGTATGTGCGATAAGCTGAGGTAAACATATCTGTGTTGCGAATTTTTGTCGATACGCTTTCTCGCTTTGCCATGTAGTAATGATCGATTGCTCACGCCTGATAGTGTTGACCAAACAATTTAGCATCATATGGTAACATGGTTGCTTGCGTACACCTTATATACGTCGAGAATGTTATATTTAAACGTTGCATGAATTAAACCGTAAGTAAATGTTAACAAACAGTATAAACAGTATGAAAATAAAAAAGTAAAATGCAACTTTCAAATATGAATACTGCATATCTGCAAAAATAAATATGCAGATCAACAATTGGCAAATTAAATGAATTTTATTAACATCTTCAGTTAAAGAAAATGTAAATGTAAAATGCACAGGAGTTTCAACTTCCCATACATCTCACGAGCAGGAATTAGATAAATAACATTATTGTCAAAATTGGTGATTACATGAATACTTCTTTCTCTGTAAAGTGCATATATGTTTGCAGTTAGCTCTTGATTCATCCATTCAGTTTGGTTTGTGTTCAAATCCCATTGGTTAAGCTTCTTTCCATATAATTATTTATTCAGGGTTTTCCAATGAGATACGATTGGCTTTAACGTCATAAATTCATTTGGGCATGCTTTAAATGCTTTCATTTTTCGTTTCACCTTTAGAATATAGTTACGCTAAATTTACTACAAATGTGTATAAATAAACAAGATTTTAAAGCATAATCTGTGGTAGCATTTTTGTCTTACATTCAAGACGCCCCGAGTTCGAATCTCGATTAAAGGAGTTACCGTGTCGATTCTTCCATTGCTTTCCCTTAACCTGAAAAAAAAAAACTGATGTTAGGTAACTCTAAGCTCCAAATGTAGAAACCTGAAATCACTTCCACATTTCGTTCATTCGTAGTCAATGTAACCTAATGGTTAAATGATACAAAACATAGAAACAAGCAAATAACATTTTAAGTTTTATATAAACAAGAACCTATTCTTGAAAACAACAGTGTGCCAGTTCGTGCCTGTTCTGAAAAAAAAAAAAAAAATAACAAACCATATTTCTTTTTCTAACTTTCTGTATTTGAGACCCACAAAGTTGTAAATATTTGGGATGGAACGCTTTATTTTGAAGAGGCAGTTATAGCGGCGGCGCCGTGTTTTCCGTCACGCGCTATAACCACGTTCTGCGGTCGACTTCGTTCTACACACATACACACACACATAGAGGCACGTCCAAGGCCGGGGCCAACTTCCTCTGCTGCCTCTAGCGAACAACTGGTATTGTCAGTTGGTGAGTGGAATTCATTGCGAACGACAACTCTGACTTCAACATCTAATATTACATGTGACAAAGTTGCGATAAGAAGCTTGCGGCTTCCTTCAAGTGCTACACTGTAATCATTCATAGTCACGCAGAGGTAAGTGGAAGATTGCGCACTAGTTCTTCATGTAACATATCATTAGGGCTCATGAAAGATGACGGATATAACCTCCAATGCTATCTAATGGAACAGGGAAGCTTAAACGGAACTTCATTAGTGTGCAGGCGAACAGTGCTTTCCTTCCGGGTGTTACGCACCTGTTGATATTCTTCTTCAGACTTAGTAGAAAGTTGTGACATTTATTTCTTTGTCTATTTAGATATTTTCCGCCCTGACAAATTGTGCTCTGACATCCAATTCTAGTCTACAAGTAACAACATGGAGATAAATAAGTCTACTTTGCACGAACACTGTGCAACATAATAAAAATAATAAAGACCTTCACAGGCTGTGGTATTAGTTATTTTCCTTATGTGTGTTACTAGTATCTGAATTGCAAGAAGTCAAGATATATTAATATTTGCGAGATGAATACTCGTAATGTTTAACAATTAAAAAGTAGGGATGCTAATACTATCCATTCTTCTACAAAATAAACAAACGTTTGTTCTTCAGTTGTTTCATGTTAATAGAGTTACGTATTTTCAGAAATGGTTTTACTATACGTTTCGTTGCATGAGCTTGCTATGCTAATAAATAAGGTTAACCGATAGTGAAATAAGTTTCAATGTTTTTTTTTCGCATGCTCAATGAATTTTGTGCTTCAACGAAATCTAAATATTTTAAGAAAGATTTTTGTCTATTTCTTTCGGTTTGCTGTTTTGCAAAATTCTTCTCAGGCTATTCCCAGAACATTCTTTGTCGTCATAAAGGACGATATTACCACCTGTATAATCCGAAAGTCTTTGCGTTGACTTTGTAAAGCTGAAATAGTAGTTTTATTATCTGAAATGTTTCAAAATGTATGAGAAATAGCACTTGTCACACTGCTGATTAAATTTTTCCCGTAATATTAATCAAATTAGGATGAAATTTGGGTATATCATTTACTTCACCCAATCGAGCAGTAATAAATAACTTAAAATCCGATGTTACACACAAAAGTGAGCATGAAGTTTTACCCCATGGAAGGATTATTAGTAACAAATGTTAACAGATGCAATACCAAGTAGACAAAATTGTATTACCACCGTATTTACGCGAATCTAATGCACACCCCATATTTGAAACTTAAAATTATGAAAATAGGGTCTGTTTCGTATGCAATGCGCACCAGTGACAGAATATTGGGTATTTTATTTAAATTTATGTTATGCAACAATGAATTTATCGTATACATAAACCATTAGATTATAGAACTGAAAGTGCCTTATTGTTAGGTGACACATTGTTGAAGCGGAAAATTCGTGAACATGAAATAAAGAAGGTAGATATTCAAAATGAATTGAGGTTAATACAATGCCGTTAATGACAAATGTGAATCGCCATTATTCACTGATGTTTTCATCACTGGAATCTTCGGATATGGACGAGTTCATATTAGAAACAGGTTCATTTTCTCTCTCCCCGGCATTCTCGTCGTTCCAGAAGCAGGTCATCCTCACTGCCATCCAAAGCATTCCTCTGTAATGTTTGTTATTTATCCTTACAACCTGCAGGAAGCTTCTGGCACATTGTTGTACGGCGCCTTAGAGACTAACCAGTCTGCTTCATGAAACTATCCACCTATCCACGGCTAGCCTTAAACTCTTGTTTCGGAATACCAAGAACTTCAGCCTCTTCTTTAACTAGCCACAGTTAGCCCATTCTTCCTCCTTTCCCGCATGAATTCCAACACTGATCATAAACTTCAGAATGTCTTCCTTGCGAGGACTAGTAAATTTATTCTACTAGCTTTAGTAGCAAATAATGCCAATTTCTGTTTTTGCATAAGCGAACGTTACGCTCTAATACGAGGTTCAATAAAGAATGATCGCTTTTTTTTGACAACGTACCTTTACTCATCCTCATAATTTTGATGGTCCTTCTCAAAATAGTCTCCCCTGAATTTGAAACACTTATTCCAGCGTTTATGCCAGTCTTCAAATACATGCTGGAAACCATTTTTGAGAGATCCTTCAAAATAGCCTCCGCAGCCTTCACCACTGCTTCTGATGATGAAAAATGCCTCTCAGGAAGGCGTTTCTAATAGTTAGGGAATAGAAAAAGGCCACATGGGGCTAAATCCGGACTATAGGGAGGGTGAGAGATGTACTTCACGTTGATTTGTGCAAGATATTCAGCAACAACATTGGCAATTAGCGGCCACGCATAATCGTGGTGCAGCATCCAGCCTGCTTCACGGAAATGTGGTCTTTTGCGCCTGATATGTACTTGTAATGTTTTCAGGACATTCCTGTAGTATTATCAAGTTCCTGATGTGTGTGCAGGTACAACATACTGATAAACCATTCCACGAATATCAAAGAATGAGATGACCATAACTTCCCCAGCAGAAGCAACCACTTTTTCTTTTCTGGGGGTTGGTGATGAAGGAGATTTCCACACTGAGCTTTGCTGTTTGCTCTCAGGATCACAATGATGTAGCCAAGTTTCATCAGCAGTGATTACGTTTGAAAGAATCTGCGGATCTTCCTCTAACATCAACTTTAACTGCATGTTACCTCCATTGCAGCGGTAGACGATACTGAACATGTCTGAACTTGTCTGGTTCTCACAGGCGGGAACCAGGAGTACCAACAAAGAAAGTACTACGGCGTGTTTGTTTCACATTAAGCTATCAGAATATAGTAAGATTGAATTTTAGTGCGAAAAATTATGACCGTAAAAATATAATAATCATTCTTTATTGAACAGCCCTCGTACATTGAACTCCCTTTCTGCCTTTCTGTTACCATTTCTTTTTCAGTATAAAGGATTACTTTACGGTTTAAAGAAGGATGTAAGACGTTCTTCCTTGTTTGCCTCCATATTGTAACTAAAATACGCTTCCCGTTTCCCCTTCTCAATAATAGCTTAGTTTCGCGGCATATCAAACCAACGCTCAATAATACGCCAATGACAAATGGACTCCAGCAATCCAATGAGACGAATAAACGAAAAAACAATGAAGCCACCGGCGTTATGTGGAACTGATATTCACTCGAATCTAATGTGCACGATTTGTTCAAACAAGGTGCGCATTCGATTCTAAATACTTTTTCGAAATTGGCACGAAATCTGTTTTGATTTTAATAATCTTCAAAAAATTATGGAATGGCATTAAAGCGAAGAGTAAGTACAACAAACAGATAAACAGAAAAAAACAATTAAAAAGTAACATTAAGATTATTGTGATGAACATATAAAGTTCTATTTTTAACATGAAAATAAGAGTATACTTAAGATACCACTACGTTAACTTAAATTTGTGTTTTTTATATTGTATGTACTTAAGTAGTGTTATAGTATTATCTAACACAAAATTTAAGCCATTGAACAAACACAAATCATTACATTTTCTTTAAATGGGAGATTGTCAAATTAAAATTTTCTTAATTTTATAACATTATTTTGATCTTACGAATTTGCTCAAAATTTGACTATTTTTGGCGAAGTAGGTGCTTCTGTTTTTAATAGTTTTCTCATCAAATTCCAGCAAAATCTTTATAAATATGTAACATCATATGGTAGAGGTCTAACTTGGCAAATGTGTAGTTCCAGCAGTCGACATAAAGCTGTAATATTTATCTGAACATCCAGGAAAAACCCGAATAAAATCTCAGCCAGGCAATAATAACATATTGCTCCCTGATCTTCAAAACGCATATTGAAACAACTACTGCATGATAATTGCTCAGAAGAAACTGTCTGTGACCAGCAGCAACAGACCAGCAGAAGATGCGAGTTGCCCAGGTTTACCTGGGCGGGGTGTTTGCTGCTCAGCACCTAGCCGCTTAGCGCGGCTTTATCTGGGCAGTATAAAAGAATTGTTTTTGTCTAATGGCAGATTTCCCAACAGAGCCACGAGTCGAAATGGCACAATACGCTGACGACGTGCTTCTGTTCTGCAAAGACAAACATATCCTCAGAGCCTTCCTTAGCCTCCGTCTAACACAACAGTTCTGTAGGCGTTGGCGGATGTCCGTTAATCCGGACAAAAGCCATGCCATACTTTTCACAAAGCGTCACACCCCCGCATACTGCCCCAGCTTCAGCTACTGAGGTCGAAGGATAGAGTGGACTAACTCCGTCCAGCACCTAGGAGTCAACTCCTAGAGGTCTAACTTTTTCACCAGCACATTAGGGAGCTATCGGCAAAGGTGCAGGGAGTAATTGCTTCCCTGTATCCAATGCTGGGGTCGACCTCGATGCCGGTTGGTCTGAAGTTATACCTGTCCTGAGCGCTGGTAATCCCGGTGATGCTACATGCCTGCGAGATCTGGGACATGGCCGCAGAAAGCTGGCTAGCATAGTTTCAACATGCACAGAATAGAGGAATTAGGTCTATATATTCTGTGGGACGTTATTTTCCTACCAGGCTGCGTCACGAAGCCTCGGGTCTTCCATACGTGGAGTAGAAATTAAGGCTTCGGGCATCAAAATTATACGCTACTTTACCTAAACATAGAAGCGCCCTCGTCAGATCATTGGGATATTATGACCCCACTAGACGCCGTTCTAGACTGCACCGGTTACCCCGCATAGCTTGCGGGCATTCGAGATAACCCAGGAGCTAATCCTAACAGCAGCTAAAGCTGAGTTCCACATAAGTTTTCCAAGCTGTTTGGCATCAACATTTTTTCCAAATTTAATCAAAATTAAAACACCAGGGTGCTAGGTATTGCATCCTGTCCTTCAACCCTAAGATACAAAAATTGTAAACTCATAAATAACACAAATCTCAAAACCCACATCTCATCCTACAAAACCCCGAATTCAAATACCTTACCTGCGGTAAAACCCTTAACGGGTGAACTCGCAGCAAAAAACCTTCTGGCGTTATACAGCCAGCCAGCACCTCGGTCGGTCGGTAGGTGGTTGTCTTGGGCAGTGGTATCTAGCCATATGTGGGCGCTCCTGTCCGGGGAGGGGGAGTGCGCCCAGTGCTGGTTGCGCTCTTCCGGCTACCTGTGAGGCATCTGAGCACAGCCTGCTTGACAGACTGGAGGGAAAGGAACTAATGCTGAGGTATGGGTTTTACCAAACCCATTTCTGGGCTTGGGGGTATAGAGTCAGGGAAAAGTGGCCCTGCTCAGTTTAGTCGCCCAAAGCGCCTTCGGGCAGGCGGTAACTTGGTCTGCGGCGAGGAACTCTATGGTCGTACCGGCCTAGAGTATTCACCAGGTTATTGGGGTGGGAGCCTAGCTTATTGTAGATGGTACGAGATCTCCCCCGCACCAAGTCTACAATATATGTGACTCCGGAGTAGGTGTGAAGGATATGGGACGGAAATCTACGTCCAGTATCGTAGATAATTTGCAGCGCCCTGTTCTGGACGCGCTGCCGCCTGCGAACAGTGGTGGGAGCCGCTGATCCCCAGACTTCGCAGCCGTACAGAATCAGGGGCGGGATAATTGCCCGATACAGGCATAGTTTAAGGTGTGTTGGCATTGTGGATTTAAAGATGGGGTACAACTGCCTAAGTGCTGCATGCCCTTGTCCGGTTTTGACCCAGGCGTGACATATACAGGGTGAGTCACCTAAAACTTGCACCGTAAATATTTCTGAAATTGTATGTGCTATTGATATGCGGTTTTCACGGAATTGAACTATAGGCAGGGGCTCGCATTTTCAAATGATACACAGATTTTTATAATTTTTAGAAAGTGTATTTATGTACAAAAGTTACATTTTTTAAATGGAACAATGCGTATTGACATTAAGAAAATAAAAGTAGAATACATTAGAATGTCAATGGTGTTTTTTGCACGATTCTAATGTAAGTAGTTTACGAGAAATCGTCATTTGTACAAAACGGGACAATGGCTAGGACAAACTAAAGAAAAACAAGTGAATGAAGAAAAATGAGAATTCTGACAAGTAAACAAAACTGTACCCTCAAAGCCTGTGTTCAAAATGAGCACCACCAGCTTCAATACAAGCTTCCAGTCTAGTATGTAAAGATTGCTGTACACGTTCTAGCATTTCAGTGGAAATTTCAGCGCAGGCAGCAGTAATACGTCGTTTCATATCTTCTGGTGTAGTTGGTATGTCCTTGTAGACAGTGTCTTTCAGCTTCCCCCACAGAAAAAAATCTAAAGGAGTCAAATCTGGTGAACGGGCTGGCCAAGGTACAGGTCCCCTTCGTCCAATCCACCGATTTTGAAACAATCCTTGAAGATAAGCTGTAGTAATTCGTGCACTATGGGCCGGACAGCCATCATGTTGATACCACAGATTCCTCCTGGTCTGAAGGGGAACGTCTTCTAACATCTGTGGAAAATCGTCTGTTAGGAGGTTGAGATACTTCTGTGAATTCAGTGTTCCTTCTATGAAAAAAGGGCCAATGATGTGATGGTTCACTATTCCACACCACACGTTCCCACTCCATGGATGCTGACGTTCTACCTGACGCAGCCAACGAGGATTGTCAACAGACCAATAGTGCATATTTTTTTAGATTTACTTGGCCATGATTAGTAAATGTTGCTTCATCAGTGAACAAGATACGTGACAAATTTGGAGTATCATGTCTCAATGCCCATGTACAAAAGTTCACACAATTCTCAAAATCATTGCCATGCAGCACTTGATGGAGAGAGATGTGATACGGATGGAACTTATGACGATGGAGGATGCGGATTGCACTTCTTTGACTGATGCCGCTTCCTCGTGCGATTGCACGAGAACTAATGTGGGGATCTACTGCAACAGCAGCTAGAACATTAATTTCTCCTTGCTCTCCAGTTGCTCGTTTGTTTCTGGTGCGTTTTCTAGACGTTATACTACCACTTTCACGTAATTGGTTGAAGAGGTTCACAAATAATTGACGAGATGGTTGACGTCTATTCGAATATGTTTCCAAGTACACTGTACAAGAAAGAACTGCATTCTTTCTACATTCACCATAAACTATGAGCATATCTGCTTTTTCTGCATTGGTAAATACCATCTTCCAAGCACGTCCTACTGCTTCAACTATCACAAAATAACTGCCAGTGTAGACAAAACACATTGTAAACAAACATAACAACATCCTAGCCTAACAACTAAGCAATTGAATGGAACAAACAACTGCCGGTGCGTTCAATTTTCAAATGACGATTTCTCGTAAACTACTTACATTAGAATCGTGCAAAAAACACCATTGACATTCTAATTTATTCTACTTTTATTTTCTTAATGTCAATACGCATTGTTCCATTTAAAAAAATGTAACTTTTGTACATAAATACACTTTCTAAAAATTATAAAAATCTGTGTATCATTTGAAAATGCGAGCCCCTGCCTATAGTTCAGTTCCGTGAAAACCGCATATCAATAGCACATACCATTTCAGAAATATTTACGGTGCAAGTTTTAGGTGACTCACCCTGTATAAACTGCGTTTTTTATATACTTCTGCCCGCGGCAGCACGCGCGTAGGCGATAGCGCGGCACAGATCATGAGTGCGGTTTGCAGTCGGTGGTCGGCGCACACTCTTACAATAAAACGATACATGTACAATAATCAAACAGTGCTCACAGTTGTTGCTGAAGATGTCCTCCATTTGCTGTAACACACACGTAACATCTGCGTATGAAAGAATGAACAACATATGAAGTGCTGCAGCCTCGATTTGCTGTCCTATGTAGCGTATCAAATCATAAATAGAATGACACCACACTTTTGAGCCCGCCTCGTTAGCGTGGTGGTAGCATGTCTGCCTCACGTTCAAGAGGTCCCGAGTTCGAATCTCGGTCAGAATGAGTTACCTGGATAAGGTTTTCTCCGGGATTTTCCCTTATCCTGAAAGACGAATATCGAGTAAATCTAAGCTCTATGGGCCCTGGGCTCATTTGAGCATCATTTCACCCATTCCATTCATCGTCCGATATGACTTAACGTTGGAAGACGTAAATTACAAATTTGATTAAATTATTCCAAATTTAGTCTTAATTTATAATCTCCCGGTAGTTATGTTATTAAGCGAACTGCTGCAATTTGAAGTTTAAGAAATTGTCTGTACGTTTCTAATCATTTGTTTGAATATGAGTAATTTATACCTAAAACTAACAAATATGATATGTTGAATATAGCGTGTTTCTTATGGTTTCAGAGCATATGATTTTGTGCAATAAGCCAAAGTAAATTTGGACCACTACCCAATGATACTGCCTCAGTTGTTTGTACGTATTTGTTACAGTGCTAGTAAGTGTACATGCGTGGCTCAGTTACAATGTAGTGAATTGTTAAACCAGCAATAGGAACCAATCTTGCCCCAATATTTTTATTCTTTTTTTTTAATTTATTTTCTTTCTTCATGTTATTGATTGTGAAGGATGGAATGCTGTGCTCTGTACCAGTTATTACCGTTACTACTAAATGTAATCAAAAATAAAATGAAATGAATTTAGAGCAAGAATGTATAACACAGGTTAACGTAATATTTTAAATCGTTAACATATGTAATCAAAATCATTTATTGGATGGACTGTATTGGATGTGATCTGGAATTGATATAACATTTTGCTTACTAATTAAAAGTATGTGCTGTTAGCTCTGGAAAGGAAATGTTTTCAAGGCAAATAAGTCACATTACTGCTTAAGCTTTATTTATACGCTTCCAGGAACGCACGCACGCACACACACATATATATTATAATATATTATATAATATATAATATATATAAGCTTTAAAAAAAGCATGATGTAATAAATGAAAAAAGGTCAAATCAGCAAAATCCAAAGATAAAATTCTTATTATTAAACCTATTAAAAACTATTGGGCACCAATGATTAAAAAAACAAACAAAAACAAAAAACAGGGTCTCCTCTTCAGGTACACTGGAACAGTCGAAATGTCCATTTGTAAACTTGGATTTTCTTACTTTCCTTTTAAGAAGCGGCAGATATAGTACGTTTTCATAGCTCAACGTTTACCAATTATTAAAAATTAATTGTTCTTTCACACTAGCCGTGTGTAGGACGCACTATGAAAGGGTAGAGCCAGACTGAAAAATTCAATGCCATAGCCGGGATTTGAACCACAGATCTTCTGGTCTCCGTCCAGCCGCTCTAAACAATTGAGCTACTACGGCCAACGTGCCAATATGACATTAAATGACTCGTGTTTTTCCCGGTAAACCACGATGAGTTCTCACAAACATATGAGACAACTACCTTAATGGCAACTTACTATGCTGTAAGTACTTTAAGGCCCGGGCTTAATATTTCGGACCACTATTAGGTACAATTAATGGAAATTAGTCCTGCGCCGTGGCGTAGCGGGCTAAGGCAGCATGCCTTGGTCCCTGGCCACGGAAACCGGCTCGGGTTCGATGCCACCAATGTGGTGGGGATTTTAGGTCCCGGGTATAGGACCGGTGCCCACTCAGCATCGTGAGGAAAGTGAAGAGTTGCGCTAGGTAAACGGCCCTGGTCACGGAAATCAACATTAGGGCTGGGGGATGACAAGATGCTGACCACATCTTCTCCCCGTATCGGTTGGATGATCGTCCACCGTAAGTGGGCGTGAGGCCGGCAGTCGTGTTGGAAGGCCTTGGACCTCTAAGGACTGTCGTGTTCTTTCACACTAGCCGTGTGTAGGACGCACTGTGAAAGGGTAGAGCTAGACTGAAAAATTTAATGCCATAGCCGGGATTTTAACCACGGACTCCGTCCAGCCACTCTAAACCATTGAGCTACTATGGCCAACATGACTTTAAATGTCCAAATGACTCGTGTTTTTCCCGGTAAACCACTAGGAGTTCTCATAAACACACGAGACAACAATCTTAATGGTGACTTACTATGCTGTAAGTACATTAAGGCCCAGGATTTTATAGTTCGGACCACTATTAGGTACAATTAATGGAAATTAATTGTTCTTTCACACTAGCCGTGTGTAGGACTAACTATGAAAAGGCAGAGCGAGACTGAAAAATTCAATGCCATAGCCAGGATTTGAACCAGGGATCTTCTGGTCTCCATCTAAAGTGCGTCTGAAACACTCTACTCTGTTTTAAACTGAGATGAATGTCTTATTCCTATCTGTAAAATAAAATAAAAATTGAAATTAACTTATTAGCGGTTGTGTAAACCCTCTGCTTCATTAATGCCCTCATTCTACGGGGCATGGATGAGACCAGAAGCCTAGTGAAGTTTTCACAAGAGAATACTTCGCATTATGTGCCAGCACCAATCATAACAGATGAATGAGTTCGAGAGTTTACACAACCAATATTAAGGCAATTTAAAAAAAAAAAAACATTGCATTTATTTTGAAAACGATAAGAATGTGTTATTTGCGCTTTTATAAATAAATGGGTTTCAAATATTATTTCTCTTGTGCAAGTAAAACATAAGGCATTGCTATTTAAGTAACAACAATAAAAATAAATATGCACATCAAGGATCTGAACTCATGTTGGTCTATTTAATAGGCACATGCGTTTTACCGCTCGGCTACCATGCATACGGCCGAGCCGCAAGGTTAACTCTTTATCCACTGCATAGCTTTGAAATGAAGCCACAGTGGTATCAAAGCGTATATTGGAAAAATTAATTGTTCTTTCATACTAGCCGTGTGTAGGCCAGAGTATGGAAAGGTAGAGTCAAACTGAAAACTTCAAATCGTTGAACTTTTCAGTCTGATTCTACCTTTCCAAACCGCATATTATGAACGCAGCGTCAGCGAATGCTTCCGAAGTTTTCCGAAAAGAACTTTGTTCCTGGCAGCTGCTCTTTTTTGTTAAAGGATGAATACGTTATGCTAGCAGTAATTTCGGTCTTAAATATATTGATTTCAATCAAATTTATCAGAGCCATTATAGAGAAAATAAAACATATTTAAAACCTTTCCATCTATGTTTTCTTTGGAATATACTGGTGATTCTCAGAGGTTTCGTCTTTTAACTATATTATTTTTAAACACGCCCCCCCCCCCCCACACACACACACACACACACACACACACACACACACACACACACACACACACACAATGATGAAACTTTTTACTAAAGTAAAGTAGACAAAGACATTAATGAATTAATACCCAGAAATGTTATCACATTAATTGCATAACGAAAGTGAATGATTGACAAATTTAACGCTATGTGCGCTTTGGTATACAATTTCTTCCTCCCTTTTCCGACCTTTACTTATCCCTTAGAATGGCATGTTCTGTAAGTCTTTCTGATGTTAATTATAAGCACCTGAAATGATCCTGAAATACCTACTCATTGAAATAAAAGGGAACTTGTTTTCAATATTAAAACATTCTTTATTACTTTGAACTCCCAGTTTTTAAATATCATGTAATGATCTGAAGCTTTTACTACGGGGAGCTGCTCAGGTATTCAACGACTGAACAATGATTCTATCAGCATAATAAATTCTAGGTAAATGGAAGTAATTACGTTTTAGAAACATAAATACAGAGTTTTATGACGGCTATAATGTCACAAACAGTTCCTCTAGTCACAAAACAAAACAAAAATAGTCTTATCAACATTTATTCAGTTTAACGGCTAGTGATTACATTTTTTCCCTTCCTTTTGTTTCTCCAAATCCTTAAAAATGTATCCTGCGGCTACCAACAGTGTTAGTTCTTCAAAATGAAGGTGTTAGAAAATCAAATAGTCAGTTTCATATTAAATCTGCATATTTGAAGGTCTTTCTTTTGCCTCATGAGACTTAATGTATCGTAAAATCCTGCGGCTACCAACAGTGTTAGTTCTTCAAAATGAAGGTGTTAGAAAATCAAATAGTCAGTTTCATATTAAATCTGCATATTTGAAGGTCTTCCTTTGCCTCATGAGACTTAATGTATCGTAAAATCCTGCGGCTACCAACAGTGTTAGTTCTTCAAGATGAAGGTGTTAGTAAATCAAATAGTAAGTTTTATATTAAATCTGCATATTTGAAGGTCTTTCTTTAGCCTCATGAGACTTAATGTATCGTAAAATCCTGCGGCTACCAACAGTGTTAGTTCTTCAAGATGAAGGTGTTAGTAAATCAAATAGTAAGTTTTATATTAAATCTGCATATTTGAAGGTCTTTCTTTAGCCTCATGAGACTTAATGTATCGTAAAATCCTGCGGCTACCAACAGTGTTAGTTCTTCAAGATGAAGGTGTTAGTAAATCAAATAGTAAGTTTTATATTAAATCTGCATATTTGAAGGTCTTTCTTTAGCCTCATGAGACTTAATGTATCGTAAAATCCTGCGGCTACCAACAGTGTTAGTTCTTCAAGATGAAGGTGTTAGTAAATCAAATAGTAAGTTTTATATTAAATCTGCATATTTGAAGGTCTTTCTTTAGCCTCATGAGACTTAATGTATCGTAAAATCCTGCGGCTACCAACAGTGTTAGTTCTTCAAGATGAAGGTGTTAGTAAATCAAATAGTAAGTTTTATATTAAATCTGCATATTTGAAGGTCTTTCTTTTGCCTCATGAGACTTAATGTATCGTAAAATCCTGCGGCTACCAACAGTGTTAGTTCTTCAAGATGAAGGTGTTAGTAAATCAAATAGTAAGTTTTATATTAAATCTGCATATTTGAAGGTCTTTCTTTTGCCTCATGAGACTTAATGTATCGTAAAATCCTGCGGCTACCAACAGTGTTAGTTCTTCAAGATGAAGGTGTTAGTAAATCAAATAGTAAGTTTTATATTAAATCTGCATATTTGAAGGTCTTTCTTTAGCCTCATGAGACTTAATGTATCGTAAAATCCTGCGGCTACCAACAGTGTTAGTTCTTCAAGATGAAGGTGTTAGTAAATCAAATAGTAAGTTTTATATTAAATTTGCATATTTGAAGGTCTTTCTTTAGCCTCATGAGACTTAATGGATCGTAAAATTCTGCGGCTACCAACAGTGTTAGTTCTTCAAGATGAAGGTGTTAGTAAATCAAATAGTAAGTTTTATATTAAATCTGCATATTTGAAGGTCTTTCTTTTGCCTCATGAGACTTAATGTATCGTAAAATCCTGCGGCTACCAACAGTGTTAGTTCTTCAAGATGAAGGTGTTAGTAAATCAAATAGTAAGTTTTATATTAAATCTGCATATTTGAAGGTCTTTCTTTTGCCTCATGAGACTTAATGGATCGTAAAATTCTGCGGCTACCAACAGTGTTAGTTCTTCAAGATGAAGGTGTTAGTAAATCAAATAGTAAATTTTATATTAAATCTGCATATTTGAAGGTCTTTGTTTAGCCTCATGAGACTTAATGGATCGTAAAATCCTGCGGCTACCAACAGTGTTAGTTCTTCAAGATGAAGGTGTTAGTAAATCAAATAGTAAGTTTTATATTAAATCTGCATATTTGAAGGTCTTTCTTTAGCCTCATGAGACTTAATGTATCGTAAAATCCTGCGGCTACCAACAGTGTTAGTTCTTCAAGATGAAGGTGTTAGTAAATCAAATAGTAAGTTTTATATTAAATCTGCATATTTGAAGGTCTTTCTTTAGCCTCATGGGACTTAATGTATCGTAAAATCCTGCGGCTACCAACAGTGTTAGTTCTTCAAGATGAAGGTGTTAGTAAATCAAATAGTAAGTTTTATATTAAATCTGCATATTTGAAGGTCTTTCTTTAGCCTCATGAGACTTAATGGATCGTAAAATTCTGCGGCTACCAACAGTGTTAGTTCTTCAAGATGAAGGTGTTAGTAAATCAAATAGTAAGTTTTATATTAAATCTGCATATTTGAAGGTCTTTCTTTAGCCTCATGAGACTTAATGTATCGTAAAATCCTGCGGCTACCAACAGTGTTAGTTCTTCAAGATGAAGGTGTTAGAAAATCAAATAGTCAGTTTCATATTAAATCTGGATATTTGAAGGTCTTTCTTTTGCCTCATGAGACTTAATGTATCGTAAAATCCTTCGGCTACCAACAGTGTTAGTTCTTCAAGGTGAAGGTGTTAGTAAATCAAATAGTAAGTTTTATATTAAATCTGCATCTTTGAAGGTCTTTCTTTAGCCTCATGAGACTTAATGTATCGTAAAATCCTGCGGCTACCAACAGTGTTAGTTCTTCAAGATGAAGGTGTTAGTAAATCAAATAGTAAGTTTTATATTAAATCTGCATATTTGAAGGTCTTTCTTTAGCCTCATGAGACTTAATGTATCGTAAAATCCTGCGGCTACCAACAGTGTTAGTTCTTCAAGATGAAGGTGTCAGTAAATCAAATAGTAAGTTTTATATTAAATCTGCATATTTGAAGGTCTTTCTTTTGCCTCATGAGACTTAATGTATCGTAAAGTCCTGCGGCTACCAACAGTGTTAGTTCTTCAAGATGAAGGTGTTAGTAAATCAAATAGTAAGTTTTATATTAAATCTGCATATTTGAAGGTCTTTCTTTAGCCTCATGAGACTTAATGTATCGTAAAATCCTGCGGCTACCAACAGTGTTAGTTCTTCAAGATGAAGGTGTTAGTAAATCAAATAGTAAGTTTTATATTAAATCTGCATATTTGAAGGTCTTTCTTTAGCCTCATGAGACTTAATGTATCGTAAAATCCTGCGGCTACCAACAGTGTTAGTTCTTCAAGATGAAGGTGTCAGTAAATCAAATAGTAAGTTTTATATTAAATCTGCATATTTGAAGGTCTTTCTTTTGCCTCATGAGACTTAATGTATCGTAAAATCCTGCGGCTACCAACAGTGTTAGTTCTTCAAGATGAAGGTGTTAGTAAATCAAATAGTAAGTTTTATATTAAATCTGCATATTTGAAGGTCTTTCTTTAGCCTCATGAGACTTAATGTATCGTAAAATCCTGCGGCTACCAACAGTGTTAGTTCTTCAAGATGAAGGTGTTAGTAAATCAAATAGTAAGTTTTATATTAAATCTGCATATTTGAAGGTCTTTCTTTAGCCTCATGAGACTTAATGTATCGTAAAATCCTGCGGCTACCAACAGTGTTAGTTCTTCAAGATGAAGGTGTTAGTAAATCAAATAGTAAGTTTTATATTAAATCTGCATATTTGAAGGTCCTTCTTTTGCCTCATGAGACTTAATGTATCGTAAAATTCTGCGGCTACCAACAGTGTTAGTTCTTCAAGATGAAGGTGTTAGTAAATCAAGTAGTCAGTTTCATATTAAATCTGCATATTTGAAGGTCTTTCTTTTGCTTCATGAGACTTAATGTATCGTAAAATCCGAGTACACTAGTAACTTATAGCCACAAAAAATAAACGAATGAAATAAAATAAAGACGTAGAGAAAAGATCATCTGATTTGGATTATTTGCAGACGCCGGATGCATATAGACCAGCGGTGCTCAAGTGGAAGCAAGAGAGGAGAAGTAGAAATCATATCTTTCCACTCACTGCGACAAAATGACACATTTACTGTGATTACTGAGTTCCAGTGATGGCACTGCGGTATCATTTATACTTACAGCAAATGAAGGTGTTCCCACTCATTCATCTGTGACTACTGCTGTGACTTTTAAATGGGATAATTTTTGTCCTTGAATGCTACCAGGCCAGCAACCAATCAGTGTTCTGCGGTGTTGTAATGTTGCATTACTTATTCTTAAGTGGCGTGTGACGAGTGCCAAGTGAAACCAATTTAATGCTAATTCAAATTTTGCAAAAATTGATCCACGAGGATGGTAAGGATGTTTCTAACACAACCGTAATACCAGCATTAGCTCAAATACCAGTGTATAATAACGCGACATAAACACTTTAATTACCATCGTTATTCGTTGGCACTACATGACAGAATCTTGAGATATATTAACCTTCAATGATACAGGCTGCACTCGTTTGTTACCTTGTTTACTAGAGCAAAATATTAGTAACCTAGAGTACCGTGACGAAACACAAACAAAACACTTGAAAGCTTTGTGTGCGTGATATGAAGGGTTAGACAATTAAATATTATACGCAAATGAAAATCACCATTGCACCCGCCTGTTTTGTCACATGACACAAAGGAAATTTGATTTCCTAGTTTTTATGCTTGTCACAATATTCATTCACGTTATATATGATTTCTTGCGCCTTCCATGTATGATACACTGCCGTATAGAAGACATGACTGTATCTGAACAGAGTGTACATACACTGAGCTCCGTGCATGTACGATAGGCTTGCGTAAACGACTCCGATTGCATATTTTCCGGTACGCTTCCAAGCTTCACCATGCAGTATGTATGTGTGTACATATATTTGTAATTACTTACAACTGAAATGTAGCTTATGATTTGCTAAAATAATTAGTTAGAACAGTCCAAGGTATTTGTTAAAGAGAGAGAGCGCGCAAACATTCACTTCCTGTTAGTATGCAGAATGCTGTATCTGCAGAACGTAAGCCATCACATACGTTAATGATTACTTCGTAATCGGGAAAGGTGTTTATTTTCGCAAGTGAGCTGAGATCGCTATTATTCAGCTCTTCCGTTTAAATACCAGAAAAAAAGTGTATCAGCTGGATCAACTTGCAATTGAAATGGGACACGGCCCCTTACTGCGTGAGATATGAAGGAAAACTACAAGAGGACGACTTTTGGAAAGAAATATCACGTTACGAGATTTTGGAGCCTATCATAAATTTGCATGACTCAGTGATGAAGACAGTGACAATGACGAATTGTCTTTTGACGTGACATTGACAAGGATATATACAGAGTGTCCCAAAATTAGACCCACACACTTTGGGAGCTGACAGATTACATTGTTTTAAATACTACTTGTTAAGGAAATACCTTTTTTGTGTGTGTGTTTCAGTGCTCCGTTTAAGTGCTAGACGGGTTAATATCAAAGCAAATGTTGGTACGCAGCCCAAAGATTGCATCGGCGTAAATCGCGAGACAAGAAACAGCATTTCAACATTTCAGATTTTATGGAATTTATGATTTAGAGACATGAAATTGAAACAGTGCATTGATGGCCTAGAAACGCACACTTTTGTGATGATAGACTCGGAGGGGGGGGTGGCGGATCTAACTTTGTACAAATGAAGGAAGGCTGTCAATAATTTCATAGAAAATAGAACCCATACATCACGAAGACTTTATTTGCCTGACGTTGTTGAAACAAAAAACTTTCAAGAGAAAAGTGTGCTTGATCTACCATTACTGACTAAAGAATGACAGGTTTGAATACTGATATAAAATAAACTCAAAATTCTTAAGATGCATATGAATTTTGTATGTTAAATTATGGTTTCAACAAAACCTGTAAAAAATAGTTTGCTGTATAATTTCCTTATAGTTTTTATTTTAGTGAATTTTAATGTGTTTGGTAGGTGTATTCTAATAACAAAAAATTCAGAAACGTCTTCATTAATTTCGGGAGCCTCGTATTCATTATCTTTAATGGTTGTTTTCTGCCCATAGCCATGAATGATGAAAATAAAAGATTATACATACGCCAGTATATATCTCTTATAGTAAACGAATTTTCCTTGGAGAGTTTCTATTTCTTAAATTAAAAGATTTTAACAAGTCATTAAACATTTTGTCCATTGCACGCAAGGAGTTTGTGAAATTCACAGTTCGCTTTTAAGGGAACTTTATCAAAGCAGAGTAAATTCCTCATAGTGTTCCCACGTTCAAGAGATCCCGAGTTCGAATCTCGGTCAGGGTGAGCTACTTGGATAAGGTTTTTCCGGGGTTTTCCCTTATCCTTAAAGACGAATGTCGGGTAGCTCTAAGTTCTATGGACCCTGGGCTCATTTGAGCATCATTTCATCTATTCCACTCATCGTCCGATATAACTTAACGTTGGAGGACGTAAATTAAGAAAATACCTCATAGTGTTCCAACCAGCAAAGATTGAGAAAGAAAATGCGATAAAATACAAAATTCCAGGTAACACAACTTGATGTTATCTCTCTATGCTTTAGTCAGAACGCCATTCGGTCACTGAATACAAACAATGAACGCCTTACTTTCACACACAGAGACTTCCTAATTTAACTGTAATACCGAAAGGTCCCATTTAACTCAGCACTTAACCTTTTCGCTGTTACATACTTCGTGCATTCAGTGACCGCATGGTGTTGACTAAAGATGCTGCGACCTTGATCGCTCTATGCTAAACATGCTTCCTCGCGAGCGCGCGATTTTAAGACCGGGGGCGTATTTTCATTTTCTGCTTTACTTTGGGCATAAGGAGGCTTTTACGCGAGTATAAACAAGATAAGCAATTTTTAGGGAAGTAATGTTCACTTTATAGATACGCATTTGCCACGAAGGAAGAATCCAAATTGCCTCCCCTAAAATGTGTAAAACGGTATTACAAAGTACGGCATATTTTCTTAAAAATTCTAAAAAAGAAATCAAGTACATCGTAATGAAATTAAATGGGCTGTGCGCAAAAAGAGCAATGGGTTAGTTTGTTTTGATAAAAAACAGAAACAATTGCGCCGACTTAGTACTTGTATTATTGTTTATATAAGGTTAGTTTAACAACCTGTCATAAAATATGATGCAAACTACCGTTACACATCATTTTAGAAGTTCATAGATATCTGTGGTCAAACGTTTTCAATAACACAGAGAATGTCCAATTAAATGAATGAAAAACCTGTAGGTAAATCCTTTGAGGGCAAAAGTCTGCTGCGCAGGGAGTAGCAGTTGTGAAGCTCAGGTTTGCAACTTCTAAGAGCCTTGTGCAGTTGCTGCGCTCGTGTCATCAGCACTGTCACTGTCTACTTCACACACTTAATACATACACCATTGTACACATTTAGCTATGATAAAACACCTTCAGTTTATAGCACCTGGGTGCTTTCAGTGTCCTCCATGTAGCTCTGTTCTTAGCTTGTGTTGACCACTGTGTCCCTGCTATCTGTTTTCATGATCTGTCCATCTTATCTTTGGTCTCTCTGCCGTTCGACGTCCTATTCTGGGGTCCCACACTGTCATTCGTTGCGACCATTGGAGACGATACGTTCTAGCGGCATGCCCTCCCCACTTCCATTTCAGCCGTTGCGCCCGTGAAGCCACGTCGGTCATGCCTGTCTTCCTTTCGACTTCCTCATTTGTCACTCTATGTGTAATGTCTTCCATTTCGTTTTGTACTGACAGATTTGTAGGATGGTACTCTTTTTAGGACTAAGTTTGACATCCATATAAATAACACTGGTTGGGTTTCTTTATTCTTTTGTTTTGAAATCTACCTTCTAGGGTAAACTTGAGATTCCAGTATTTCTCCCATGCTTCGTTGACGCGCCTTTTTATTTTCGTTCTATATTTATTAGAGAAGGATATTGTTTGGTCTAAGTAGATATATTTATGACATACTCCAAGTACTCACCGTTGACCCTGATTTGTTCTTCCACGGCGTTTTTCATTATTTTAGATTTTTTAAGTTATTTTGTAGAAGATGCCACCAACAAAATGTCATCTGCAAACCTTAGATGAGTTAATCGGATGCCATCTATGTTTATGCCACATCTTCTGCCCCATTTTAATTTCCTGAAGTCTAAATAGTTTCGGGGATATCGGGTCTCCTGGTTTCACTCCTGTCTCCAGTGCGAAGCCCTTACCATCGGTCTCCGTTTTTACCTTTGCCATCCTGTGCTTATACAAATCATCAAGTATCCTGATGTAGACTCTATTAAACTTTAATTATTTCATTTGGAAATTTTAAGTGGTTCTAATTTGCACTTTAACAAGGAATATGACATCAACTGTTAATGATTCTCTGTGTGACAGAAAATAAATTGTAAATAATGGTTGTTTGATGTGCGGACAGCTTTAATGTTTAATTTCTAAAACCTACAAATTAAGGTCACATTAATTCTATTATTGCGCTTCTTTTTGATACAGAAATTATGGATCCATTGAATAAATTAACACTTATAATTAAATTAAATATGAATATTTTGAGAGTTTATGTTAAATGTTACAGGGTTGTAGGTTTTGCAATAGATTATGAGTACTGTTTTGCTTGGGTAAGATGACATTAAGTACGTTAATTAGTGAAGGCTAGTTTTCAGGAAAATTCGTAGAAGTGATTCGGTTGGTTACGTTAGTGAGGGATGAAAGTGTCCAAGGTTGCCAGATTAGGTGTGACAGGCTAGCATGGGATTCTTGGAATGTGTGAGAGGATTTCTTAAAAATTTATAGATGGACTTAGGTTAGAAAGCAGAAAATTTCAGTAAGGTAGAAATGAAGTGGCATCATCGGATTAGAAGTTAGTATGGGTGTCTTACGATCATTAACAAAAGAGGAGGTTGTTAGGAAACTTTTGAAACTTAATAGCACATTCTGGGCATAATCTTGGACACTTATGATGGAGCGTTGGCTGGATAAGATGTAGATGAATCAGGCGTCATTCTTGCCTCAAGGGTAGAATGCATGTTATCGCGTGGTAGAATATTCAGATACTTTAACACCGGACATTCAGATGGTTTCATTGGTCAGCAACTTCTCCGTTAAAGTGAATACTGTTTATTAAAAGTTTCAAAGTCAGCATCTTTACTTTGAATATACACCCAAGCATATTCTGAGATACGCTTCTTCATCTTCTAAAGTGCGAAGAAGAAAATCTTACAGGTTGAACTTGGAGCAACATCGAACTAGAAAAGGACGGTTACAACTGGCGCAGCATCAGATAGCAGAGGAAGACAGCTGCATATTCGACAAAATTGTAATTTTATATTTTTGCTCAAATAATGATAGACTAGGCATATAAGTTATATCAAATAGCCAGAACATATAAATTATAAATATCTATAAGCAAAACAAAAACCGTGGCATTTATAAAGGTATTCATCCAGTTTGGTATAAAATAGTTCTAGAAAATAAAACTATTGAACAAGTGTCAAAATTTAATTTCCTTGGGAGTGAAGTATCATATATATCGGAAACAGACATCGATAAGAAATTTAATACATTTAACTACATAATAGGTACAATAAAAATTAACTTATAAAATAAAGCAAGATAAGATTCAATAATAAAATTGTATAAAGCAATGGTTGTCCCAATTGTAACGTATGATTTCGAAACATGGACAATGATGACCAACATAAAAGATGTATACAAACAGCAGAAGTTCCTTAGAAGCTGAGGCTGAAACCTTTCTATAAGCAAGGGAGGGAAAATAAAACTATGTAAATTAAGGAATGTCACGCTAAACGCGTGAGAAAGGGGAGAGAAGAGGGTAAATTTCCCCTTATAATGCAAGACGGTCGGGAAACGTGAGAAAGTCAGAATGTATCCCACCACGACCCAAAGGGTCAAACCCCGGTGGGGCAAAACTGAACTGCTGCCTAGATATATGAAAGACCAATCAGATTAAATATAAGGGAAAAAACCTCCCATCTAAATTGCTATACATCACATGATACGGGCGAAACATTCATGAAATAGAAAAGAGGCGGGGATAGATAAGCCCGCGGACGGCAAGGGCGCGAAAAGACTAGGAAAGTCGCGATACTTCATCTTGGGGCGTTTCGGAGTGTGAAGTGACGGGACCGTGCAGAGAAAAGCTTACAAGTAGCTGCGGGAAAAGTTAAACATGGGTAGCTTGAATAAAGGCGTGATACCGACGAGTGGTGGGCAACTGTGATAGGTAGCGATCTCATAATATAAATGTTATATCAATAAACTGGTGAGAGAAATCAACAAGGAAGCATAGTGTATTTCAACTTAAACGCTGGACCCTGAGACAGAGTATACTAAATGCTCACCCCTACCTACAATGGAGAACAACCGCTAGTCCGGAACATAATCTGCTTTTCCGTGATTGCATCCTACATCAAAAGGATCCTGACCTAAAGTACCTCTCCCCGTCCCAACGACGCTAAAAATCTTTTTCCTGAATCAGGAGTGTAGTCACCGATTCCTGTATTAAAACAAAGCTGGTTATATAAGACTAGACAGAAAACAAAATTATGAAATAGACAACAATTAAAAATAGCAGAATTAAATAAACTGTAGTAGAATAAATAGAATACAGAACCAAATGGAAGCACAATCTGAATAGAATGGATGAAAATAGCATTCCTAAAATAGTACACACTTATCAACCGCAAAGCCGAAGATATCTAGGAAGACAGAGGAAAAGATGGAAGGAGCAGGACATTAGAGCCGAAACAGGCTAAATGGCCTAAACGGTGTTGAAGAAGAAGGATGATATATTACGCCAGCATCATATTAATGATAAATAATTACACAAATATAAAATTTTCTGCACATTGAAGTAATGTTAAACGACCGAATTGACCGAATTTCAGGTAATAATGATATTCTCACAGTACTTTCAATCTCCGGTTCCCGTCTGTTCCCCCCCCCCCTCTCTCTCTACCACAGATTAATACCCTCTACTTTTTCTCCTTCTCCTTCTTTTTTCTTCTTCTCACAATTCTACCTTGTGGCACATCAGCGTAAAAGGATGTCATTAATAGTACTCGAATTCACTTGTCATTGGAATTTATTAGGTATATACGTAACTACATGAAAATTAAAATTAGTAATTGGAAAGAAACAAAGGTTCCAATTTTGCTTTCATTTCCACATTTTAATCAGTTTATATAAAACTTTTTTAGATTTATACCCTTATATTTTCCTTCTGTCGCCCATTACAAAGGAATTATAAAATGAGTTTACACCAGGTGAGTCAGCTGTCCCTATTTATTCTTATCTATGCAACCTGCAGTTTATAGTTTAATGTGAAAACATAACCCTTTTAGGACAAAAGCCGTTATTGCAGCACTGCCCTTCTATTCGGTACTATAAGCACCAAGGATTGATACTTACGTCCTGGATGAGGACCAAGAAGCTGTGAAATCTTAAATAAACGACGTATTTTCATGCATATAATACTAGCAAGGTGTAAACGAATCCTTTTTCCAAAGAGCGAAATGGAATACATAGCAACTGGTAAAAAGGGTTAATTGATAGAATAAGGTGATGCAAAAGATAGGTTCGAAAAGATGTCACGTTCTTTTTTTCTCTTCTCGTCTTTATTGTCTGTATTTTAATTACCAATTTATTTATTGCTGCTATTGGTTCTTTTGTGAGCCAAAGACAAGAATTACAATCAGGTAATTAGGGATCTAAAAGGATTAGCTCACAATATGTATAAGTTGCGCCTAGCTCTCTCTATCGGTATTTAGGAGAGGCCTTTGTCTTTCAAAGGGAAACTACGGACTATCTTTATCTTCAGTTAGGAACTATGTTTAACTTTGTGAGCCTTATTATCTCTACCATATCTGGTGTTGTAAAACATGTTGGCTCTTACGTTTTACGAGCATGCCAGGTCACTAATGTAATAGGTTTTGTTTCATGCTTAAGTCTTATGTTTCACTTCAATTTGTGAAATGTTTCAAAACTCGATTGAATGGGTCAAACACAATAGCGACCATCTATAAATGTGTAGCTATCTGCTAGTGGAAAACTTGGCGATTATTTTATTTTGTCAACACATATGTTATAACAATATTATTTGTATCACATTGTGACTTTGTGGATTCGTAGAATTAAAAGTCCAATATGCCGAAATTCTAAATGTTCTTTATTTCCGTAGAGCTACACTGTTCAATTCTCACGTAACAACATTACATCACATATACAACACAATCTACCAAAGTCGATGACAATAACAAACAGTGACAGCTGATTACATTGGTTCTCGTTACAACAACCTCTCGTTCACAACACTGTTTCACAACTAACCCTTTGTTTTACAACTGACTTTGCGAGCCGTCACGTTGTTAAATACCTAATTCGTAACTCTAGATTGTTCTACAATAAGCCAGAACCCGAACAATCTCTATCAGTCCAGAAATTTCCGGAAGAATAAGGAAACCAAAGTAACTTAATATATGCCGGCGAGTCCTTTACCTCGGTTATCTCTGCTTGCCGGCGCTTGTTTACAATAGCCGCGCTGTCATTAACTGCTTAGCAAGGCTCGTTATTACCATGAAACTTTATCCGCCGACTGTTTCCTTATTTGTGCCGAAACTTTGATGCCTGTTGCCGTGACATGGCGTGACATGACCTAATATCTTTGTGCTAAAGAGTGTATACTAATTATATTACTGACCAGGGCATGCCTCACATCGGCTCATGGTTTTGGTTTTGGTCCTCGTGGAAAAGATTGTTTAAAAGCCATTTTACCGATGATATGTTCGCGGATTCTCAAGTTGTATATCTGCTTTGTTTTTCTTTCCTTCTTTGTTTCTTTCTCTTTCTTTATCTATTTCTTTCATTCTTAAACAGTGGCTTCTGTAATTAGTTCCCTATCAGAAAGAGAATTTTGTAGAAGGGTTCCAATATGGAAGCTGTTCATACGAATGCTCCTCCTCACCTCGTGATATTTTTGTAATAGAGTCTACATTTCGTTCTTGAGCGGGCGCAGTGGTTTCGTTCTCGGCTCTCGTGCAAAGGGTCCCTAGTTCGATTCCCGGCTCTGGGTGGCTGTTTAAAGTCGACCCTATCCACGCCTTCACCTCTGTCTAGCACATGTGAAGTGTACTTTATGTCCATCGTGGTTCGGAGTCCACGGTATAAGCTCTAGGTCCTGTTATCTTCACTATCACTACCATTGGAAGTAATGGATCCACTCTCTGGGTGCCTCCACCTGAGAAATGGGTCTGATCATCACGTGGTGGAGCGAGGTTACCATACAGGGAGTGTTGGTAACCAACCAACAGTCCGTTCTTGATATTTGCTAATGTTGGAAAAGATAAAAAGAATGTCTGCACTTTAAGATGTTTAGCCTTTTGGGGTCCATTACTATATTTCATATGAAATAATAGAATACTACTCATTGTAGGTGTTGCAACAGGGCACAGAAGTGAATTTATACGTGGTCATATCATTGACACAGCATAGCGAAATATATGTGTGTTCCCCAACATTAATCGAGCAAATATGTAATATATTCATGCAAACATTCATCATCCTGACAGCTCTGGCACGAGGGCTTACTCTAGTGAAACCACTCTTACCTCCATTAATCAAATTACAACATATACTTCAAGATTGTGATATCAATGGCGAGTTTCCAATTCAAGCCAGTTTAAAAGATGCCTGAAAAGGAAATTAATCTCGGAGTTACTTGAATACACAAACATTTGAAGTTTCCATTTATTTTCGGTAGATCCAAAGTTTTGTAAATATCTTGTTGCCCATATCGACTGCTTGTAAAACACAGGTTTCAAATAAGAACGTCCCATAAGTATGGGATCATAGAGAATCACAGAAGGTAGTTCGATGTGCCCTTTTTATAACATAGAAAACTTAAGGACACTGTAATCTGTAGGAGCAAAGTCCTATTGAAAACTACAGGGAGATAATATCCAGGTATGGCAGAAAAAGCATCCCTCAGGCGTATCTAGTCACTATGACATCAAATGACAATGGATGAATTATTGCATCGCTCTGTTCATCTCCAATACATAACGTGGTGAACATTTAGCCCCTTTGATGCACTAAACCAATTGAGGTTGTTTGGTGATTAGTAGGGCCCGGAAGTTGTTGACCTAAAAATTCTCTAAAAATCAGCTATAAAATGCTCTTAAAATGTAAAAAATGCACATAAAATGTAAAATAATGACCTAACAAAAATGAACAATTTCTTTCATAATAATAAATTAATAACTGTCACAGACGAATAATTAATATATGGTTCGAATAACCACATTTTAAAATTAAATTTCTTAGTAAATAATGCAATTCTTGCTACTAAATAATAAATAAATTCAAAATTCATCAGGTCATTTTCAATTTCATGAAATATGAAAAAGTAAGTTACTGTACCCATTAGCCAAAACTTAGCGTTGCAGCACACCGCCATGGTCATCTTCAAGTTATAAAAATTAAAGGAACGGTGGTTGTCAGCTAAAACTGGCTTAAACTTTGAGTAACTTCTCTCCACTTCCACAGATATTAAAGATGCATATTTGAAAAACACTATGTCACTGCCTGTTAAATCCTGTTCAAAAATATCAGTTCTGAAGTTTTCTCCTGACAAGATATCGGCAATCTGACAAACTGTTTGGTATCCAGCACAAATTTTAGTTTCTGTCTAATTCTCTCCCCAATCTCACCTTTTACATGTTGTATCCTCTCTTCCGCAATCCTCACAAACTCAATCGACTTATACAATGTCATGCCACTTTCTTCAATGCGGGTTATTGTATCCGTAAAAAGTGCAAAATTTGATGTAATCAGCGATTCCTCGAATTGATGCGTCACAACAACACCAACTCCAATACTCAGACCATAATACAGATTCCAAGATGGCGCCCGTCGAAGCCCAGCGACTCTGGTTACGCAGAATAGAAAACTATACACAATGGACATAATATAATCCATATTAACGGAGCAGCGAGGTAACTCCTAAGCATTTATCACTTTATACTTTCAACTAAAACGTGTAATAACATAAATAAAGAGCATCATGACAAATCCTAAGAGCTTATCACATTATATAGTAGCACGACCAGTACTATTCATTTTCCACCTTATACTTCCAATCAAAATTTAATTTACCTATAAGGTATGACAACTCATAAGCATTAAACACAGCAAACTTTATCTTATTGGACTCAATCATCCTATCGTCTGTAGCAAGTGCTAAAGTTTCTTTTATATTGTTTACATAGTAACCTTTTCTGGTAAGGACATAGGTACTGCTTATACTATAATATTTAAGAGAACTCACCAGATTGTCCAGTTTACTCCAATTGTCACGTTTGAAGGTGTCAGTTCCCTCACACTGCAAGAGCCATTTAAAATTTTCCACTGGTAAGCTCATAATATTGCTTCTAGGTTATGAAATACTTTGAAACTCATTAAGCGAAGGAACATCAGTGAAGCTGGGATCTTGAATGTTATAGAAAAGAACGTAACTAATCGTCTTTAATAATGACTATTAATGGGTTAAAATCTCCTCACCACTTCGGTTAAAAACTGTCAATAACATCTTGTGCACACCAAATATTAAAATTATCTTTACTCTCTGTAAAATGTGTCGGATGCATTCTTCAGGATTTCGCCTTTTCTGGTTGAGCTTTAATGTGTGATAGGATGGCTGATTCTTAAAAATCGTGGGGTAGGCATCATCTATTAATTTTGGTACTTTTCGAAGGGCACGAATTGGTTCACCATCATTTACTGGAAAGATGTCTTCCTTAACCTCAAAGCACTGTTCAAAATGATGAATACAAACTACAGTTTTGTCATTTACGATGTATGTTCCTGGTCCACTTATCCCATTACGATTTTACCTTCGGAAATTTAAATGTTGTGTGAGGTATACTACCATAATAAGATTGCAGCTGGGAACACAACAACGATGCATTTCGACAATGCTTCACAGTATATATTTACGTAAACGTTATCACCTTATGTTAAATACTCAACTATAAACAAACTCGTTAGTCAATAATTACCACTGTAATATGAATTACATTAATTCTTCAAACACACAAAGTAAACAAACACACACTTTACTCTGTAGATATAACCACAACATAACAAGCTGGGCCACGAGCGCCGCCATTTTTCCTGCAATCGATTCTCGTATTATGGTCTGAGTATTGGAGTTGGTGTTGGTCACAAATTCACCAGCACTGTTAGGAAGCTGACTTGTGTTAATTACATGTTTACCACACTTACAAACTTACTATTTTGAGAGATCCAATATGGCGGAAGAAGCTGCAAGCGAAATTGTGACGGTCATTTCAGATCACTTGGTTAAGGTGAAACAGGCATTGTTATCAAGAAGTAACATGGACAAAGTTATTAAAGAAGAGGTCTTAATTTCGGTGAGTGAGATGAACAACCTATTACACAAAATCAGTGGCATGTTTCTAGGTTTGGAAAACTCGCTAAAAGCTATAAAAACGGCTGAGGTGGGCACTCCACGTTCGTATAGCGAACAGGTGGCGCTATCTCTTAGCGGGCAAAGGAACCTCGAAACCTACACGCGGTTGCCCTCCCACCCTCATGCGGCATCTGGGGGTTGCCAGCAGGTACCAGCTTCTTTGATTATTAAGCCGACTGACCCCAGTATGGCAGCAGACTACGTGAAAAGAATAGTCAGAGAGTCCATTGATCCCAAGGCCTTAAAAGTAGGAATAAGTAAAAATGAAAAATTTAGCAAATAACACCCTACTATTGGAATGCACTACCAAGTCTGAATGTGAGATTCTAGAAAAGGAACTGAAAAATGTTGCTAGTATCTCCGTACAACATCCAAAAAAGAAACTTCCCACAATGTTACTGAAATCTGTCCCCAATACCATAGAGGACTCTGAAATAAAAGATATTTTACTGCATCAGAACAATCTGACTCACATAGAAGAACCGGTATTAAACATAAGATTTACCAAAAGAAAGTTTGAGGACTCAAGGCACATTGTTATTGAAGTAAGCCCTAACTTAAGACGGGAGATTATGCAACAACAAAGAGTGAAACTTAACTGGAATATGTGCAGAGTAAAAGACTTTGTAATGGTCACTAGGTGTTTCAAATGCTTAGGTTTCGGACATACGTCTAAGTTCTGTTCCAACCAACAGAAATGCGCAAATTGTGCTGGAAATCACTCCTGGAAAGAATGTGCAAAGCCACAAAATACATGTTGCTCAAACTGCGTCAAAGCTAACTCCTTCATACAGGACAACAGAAAGAAATTGAACATAAACCACAGCGCCTTTAGCAATGAGTGTGATAGATTAAGAAGAATTACATCAATAATCATCAGCAAGACCGAATTTTAATATGGATACACTCAAATACGCTCAACTCAACACTCATCACTGTATAGCGGCTATGGCGCACCTCTCTCTGTACTTAACACAAACTAATATAGACATTCTACTAATCCAGGAACCCTACTGTCAAAATGGCATTACTCGCCTCATCCCCTCAAATTATACGTCCTATCATATCGTTTCTAACAATAACCACAGAGCCTGTATACTTATCAGAAATGAAATCGCTCATAATTTCACACTACTTCACAGCTTCTCCACTCCTGATGACGTCATCGTTGTATCATCCACCACCCCCTCATTATACATAGCTAGCTCATACCTACCTCCTTAAGATACACTAGAACAAGACCTCCAGCCCATAAAAACATTTCTCAATTCTATAAACCCAGCGAACCTCATCTGGGGGATTGACTCCAACTGTAAGCATAGCATGTGGCATAGCCCGGTCACAGACGCAAGGGGCAGAATGCTAGTCGAATTCCTAACAGCACACAGTCTGATCACGGTTAACGAAAAGGATGGCCCCACTTTCTCTGGTGCTCAGGGAGACAGCTGGATTGACATCACAATCTCATCAATCAACACAGCCCATAGAATCCTGAACTGGCAAGTTAGTGGTGAAGTTACTCCCTCAGACCACAACCTTATAACATATGAATTACAAATTCACACTTCTTCTACGAAGATGACCAGAAATAATAACAATTCCAGCAGGCTGTTCGCTACTCAGGCAGGAGACTGGAATTTATACCATCACAAAATCGTTAATAATGGCAAATTATGGACAACCCAGCTAAACAATGCGACAAATTACAGTTGGAAGAGGTCATTGCCAACATATGGCAAGAACTGAACAATATAACCAGTACGTGCTTCCCACCTTTCTTACCTACATCCAAATTCAAGCCCTGGTGGTCCCCACAATTAAATGCGCTCAGGAAGAAAGTAAATGCAGCCAAACGAAGAGTAAACAGATGCAAGAATCCAGTACTCAAAGAGATTTACGATACCAGCCTTAAAGCCGTAAGAAACCACTACAAAATGGAACTGAGGAAAGCAAAGCAAGACTCTTGGAAAACGTTCTGCACAGAAAGTATAAAAGAGTCGCCTTGGAAACTGTATAAAATCTGCAAATCAGGACTCGCCAAACGAATGCCTCTATCTACACTAACCAAAATCGATGGAACTTCCACCACGTCGGAGGCCGATACAGCAAAAGCCCTTCTCGATAGATTCCTCCCTGATGACAACCAGGCTCTCGAAAACGAGGAACAACGTGCCATCAGAACAACAAGCTTAGACAGGCTTCCTGATACTCCTCTCGAACCAGACTTCGAGGATCATGAAGTAGAAGATATTGTAATGAAACTCAATGAGAAGAAATGCCCTGGCCCTGGTGGTTTTGACGGCGCCATCGTTAAAAATATCCACAAGGTACTGCCCAACTTCTGGAAGACAATGTTTAATAAGTGTCTAAGTCTAGGTTGCTTTCCCACAGTATGGAAAGATGCAAGAGTTATTGCAATTCCCAAAACAGACAAGAGTAAGCTGAAATCAGTAACAGGATATCGAGGAATCAGCCTGCTATCAATCCCAGGAAAATGCCTGGAAAAATTAGCTGTGGAAAGATTAAATTATTTTCTTCAATCGACCAACCAATTACCCTTACAACAATATGGTTTCACAGCAGGAAAATCTACTACGGACGCCATAAAAGCAGTCTCAGATTTTGTCCACCAGAGCAAACGGCTAGGACTGAAAAGCTGTCTACTTACGCTGGATATCGTCGGAGCTTTTGACAACGCCTGGCATCCTAGTATCCTAGCTCGCCTACGGGAACTAATGTGTCCCTCCAATATTTACGATTTAATTAGAGATTTTCTACTAAATCGAACTGCCCAGCTCAAATTAGCCAATACGGCCATCTCAAAGGCAGTAACCAAAGGTTGTCCACAGGGATCCGTCGCTGGTCCCACCTTATGGAATGTCCTAGTCAGCAGCCTAATAAAACTACTGGAAGATGTACCTGAAATGGAGACGGTTGTATACGCCGATGACATTATGCTCATGTTCAGAGGTTCTTCGCACACTCATATTCTCTCCACCCTCCAGCTAGCTCTCCAAATCACGCAGGATTGGTGCAGGAAAAACAAGCTGGAAATCGCCAACGACAAATCTGCATTGATGCCAATGTACGTGAGGAAGAAGGAAGAATACATCAGTCATCCTACAGTCACAGGACGACGGATAAATGTAGTGACGAAGTTGAAGTACTTGGGAGTAATGATTGACAACAAAATGGACTGGTACCCTCACATTCTTTACCTGGAAAACAAAGTAATACATATACGCAACAGTCTAGTGAGATGCTCCAAAAGTACATGGGGAATGTCCTATCCTCATCTAATGACTATTTATAACCACGCTATTCTTCCTGCAATAATGTACGCTGCGGAAGTCTGGAGTACGTCTGCATCACAAAGGGCCACACTCAAATTACGCCAAATCCAAAGATCCTTCTTGATTTTCGCTACAAAAGCGTACAGAACTGTATCAACCAACGCCTTGCAGGCAATCGCAGGTGTTATGCCCATCAAATCAGCTATCCTCTTACATAACGACATTAAAGCTATATCGAAAGGACACTCCACTAATGCAGTAATTCCGATGCTGAAACGAACGGAAATTCCAACCAGATCCAAAGGTATTCATCCCAAAGATAACCACATCCATATAAATACTTCAGGAGAATTAGGGAAAGCTGAAATTCTTATTTTCACAGATGGTTCCAAGACAGTAAACCACGTTGGTGCAGGAATGGTGGTTATAGAAAACTCCAAAGAGATTTACATAGGAGTTAAAAGATTAGACCTAGAAAACTCAGTATTTCAGGCTGACCTTCTAGGTATTAAAGCAGCTGTGGAGTGGATAGAACAACAGAAAACCGGTAGCACAACTTTCGCCGTACATGTTGACTCAATGGCCGCTCTCCTCGCCATTGCACATAGAAGAACAACCCACCCCTTGGCCGTTCAGCTCAGAGAAAAGATCATCACCCTAAACAAGGCATACAACGTCACTCTTCACTGGGTCAAAGGTCATGCAGGTCTACGGGGGAATGAAAGAGCTGATTACCTCGCTAGGATTGCTGCCAGTCACAAGACCACCTTAGACTACAAATCAATTCCCATAACTCGGGGCAAGCAGCTGCTAACCGAATACTACACTACAGTTTGGAACTCCATATACGCCACATCCAACAATGCCTTTCATACCAAACTTTTCATTCCCAACATACAACACCGTCTGTCCTTATCTCTATGGCCCAATCACATAACCACACAATTCCTCACGAATCACGGCCGTTTCCAGGCCTACCTTCATAGAATGAAAATAAGAGCCTCGCCATCCTGTAACTGCACTGAAAAACACCCACAGACGGCTCTGCATTTGATGACAGAGTGCAGTAATTTCTCAAGAGATCGACCAGACGTTTTACGTTCGGCCCCTCTACCCGTGGTTCTGAAGATTCACTTCAACACAGTTCGAGTATCAGGATTCATCAAGAGCATCTACCGCACACTTGAATAAATCTGTATAGTACTGTGTAAATAACTACTGTAAATAATCCCGTGATATACCTTTAGGTAAAACACGGGCTGTAAAATATTGTTTAAATAAAAAAACTTACTATTTCATAAAAGATTATGATATGAATGAACTTTTAATCACAGATTGTTTAAAAAAAGCCCATGGGTCAGGGTCAGGTCGGCCACGGGAATCGAACCCGAATGCGGGCTACAGATGAAATACACAATAAATTCGTGAAAAAGAAAGAAAATAACCGGAAAATGCATCTAAATGTTAAAAAATGACTTTATTATAAAAATATGGGAAAATGCATTTTGATGTCCTATAAAAATCATATATCTAACGTATTTGTTCCAGAATGCATTTAACTTCCAATAAGCATCGTCTGTGACTACTCAGAAAAAGGATGACTTTTCATCAAAATCCGGGCCCTAGTGATTAGTAAGTATGTCACGTTGAGCTTATTCACCTTCCTGTTTATGTACAGCTTTGTATCGCTACAATGGCCAAAAAGTCGCCATCCCTCTCACTTTGTTATGCTACCTATTCGCATAAATCGTGTCTCCGGTCCCGATCCTGCTGTGTTAATATCTGTAGTGTTGCAATTTGTTTGGAAATAATTTGATGATTGCGAAGTGCTTTATATGCTTGCCTTTGTAATGCCTGTCTCTGGGACCGACTTCTACAGCTGTCCTCTGGTTCATTACGGAGTTTGTCTCAATTAATTGGTTGAATTTTCCCAAACAACCATGTAAAATTGGCGTTCGTTCAGGCGCAAGCATTAACTTCATTGGAAACCTCTCTAATACAGCAGTAACAAGCAGTAACATTTGAATATGTTGTAAATCTTGTAAGTCATACATTGTACATGAGTACTATGATATAAGACACGTCAAATTGTGAATTTACAGTGCAATTAACTATACTTGTAAACTAACAAGTCACATCCAATAAGGACAAGTCAGTGTTTGTACAAAATAATTTTTTATAAAGATATATAAAGAATTTTATAATATACACAATTAATTCAGAAATGTAACAATATTATAGACTTTCCATAAATTCACTAACAGAATAAAAACAGTGGTCTAGCAAGTATGCCAAAACTGACTTTTTAAATGCTGAAAAATTGCAAGTGGTTTTATTGGCTATAGGCAGTTTATTAAAAAAAGTGATTCCTAGGTTTATTACACTGTTTTGATGAGCTCTTGTGTTACTTCTATTCACATGAATATCCATTCTCTGTCTAGTATTATGATTATGAACTGTGTCATTAAAGGTACAGTGGTCATTTCCTTTCATTAAATTTGTCTTCGTAAATTTTAAAATTTCAAAAATGAAAATACATGGGAGAGGTAAGATTTTAAATTTTTTAAATAATGGTCTGCACGTAGATGTTGATTTAACTCCTCCAAGTATTCTCAGAATCCGTTTTTGCATTATGAATAATGATTTACAATGTGGTGAGTTACCCCATAATGTTATGCCATATTTTAAAATGGCATGAGCACACGCAAAATACACGCTTCTGAGTTTTTATGTTAACTATGTGTACCAGTTGTCTGAAATTATAAGAAATTGTACTCAGTTTTTTAATTAGATGATCAACATGTGTCTCCCACTTTAGGTTACTCTGTATCCAAAGACCATGAAATTTAGTTGTATTTACATACTTAATTACTTTATTATTACATATTAATAGTGATTTTACAGGAGACTTATTCTCAGAAAACTGAAAATGAATTACATGTGTCATTATCCAAGTTTACGATTATTATTGCTGAACCATTTAGAAACATTACTGAACATTCTGCCCGATAAGATTTGTAGCTCTTCAAGTGCATTGCTTTCAATTAACATATTTGTGTCGTCAGCATATTGAACTATTGTTTTAGCTGTAATATTTGACTTTAAATCATTTACAAACAATAAGAAAAGAATAGGACCCAAAATACAACCTTGTGGTACACCAAACTTAATATATTTTGTGTCTGATCGGTATTCTTTAATGCGATCTTTTTCTATATGTGAAATTTTTACTATTTGCTTCCTGTCCTTTAGGATTTGATCCATTCCAATGCATGCCCTCTAATAACTATATGTTCTAATTTTTGGAACAGTAAATTGTGGTTTAGTACATCGAATGCTTTAGTTAGGTCGAAAAATGCGCCTAGTATTTTGTCGTTGTTATCCAAAGTATTTATTACACTGTTTACAAAATCAAAAAGTAATCAAAAAAGCAGGCAAATCAAATGCAGGCGCTCGTAAATTAATTACTCAAAAACTAAGTTATAAAAACCAAATTCTGAATTCTGTGTCCACTATGCATCAGAATTAAGTTGTAAAATTTTCAGCAAGATTGGTTGAAAATTGCTGGATTTGGGGTTTTCGGTGATGCATCCCCTTAAGAGAGAGTTTATAGCTGTCAATATTTAACTATGACTAGATATTGAAACACTGCTTCATCATATATGCACGCTTTGTTTATTCTCGTCTGACACTATTTTGTCAGTCCTTGGGTGTTGCAGTGTGCTTTCGCCTGATAATATTTGAAAGTAGAATTACATTTATCACTGCAATATGTCTAGAGGCTTTATCATTCCTTCGGGTTTTGAAACTTCCACATTTCTGGTTCGCACCAGTTGTTTCAATAAATGAGGTTTTAATGGACTCCCAAGTCACAGACCGTAGATATGTTGGTCAATACTCTACCTGTCCCACTGGTATCCTTTAGAAGTTACAGGTTCATTGATTTCTGATATCCAATTGACGAAGTTCAAGAAACTCGTTACAAACTTTCCAACACTTTTGTATACCCAGCACGAAAGTAAAGTTAAGCTTTATGTATACAAATTTTTATAAAAGGCTAAAGAAATGAGTTTTTGCAAAATAATTTTAATCATCAGGGACCGGATTTTCACGACTTAAAATGTTTGAAAAGCGACATAGTAATAATAAAATGTTACACAACGCAGAGATTTATTTAATTTATTAAAAATACTGCACAGAAAGTTGTAAATTAATTTATACTTTTATAGAATTTCTATGCAGCCAGAAACAATAACGCAAAAATAAAAGTCCTAAAATGGCTGGAAAATTACCCTATCGGTAAACATACATTTTTATAACCTCGGAACGATTGTGTTTGGAAATAACTGTGATGCAACAACTAAAAGATAAGTTTCCTCAATATCTGGGCCTGTTAATCACACAGCATAACAAAGTACGAGCAAATGCCGATTTAGGTAGGTTAGTTGGTTAGATGCCGACCTGGTGATCCATGGTCGCGGATTAAAACCCCTCCCCAGATCGATGGTACCTTAAGTATATTTGAAAATGGTGTTCCCATGTCAGTTAAGTAACCTGAACAATGGTGTAACAACCCGCAAGCGGGCTAGAGCCTGCCAACCCTACTGCTGACCTCACGCCCCCATACACAAGACAGAGGTGCATGATCATTCAGTCGACAAGGGGAGGAGATGTGGTCAGCATCCCGGCACCGCCAGCCGTAAAGTTGGCTTTCTAGACCAGGGTTCACTACCTAGCGTAGCTCCTCAACTTCCTCACGATGCTGAAAGGGCACCTGTCCTATGTATAACCGTGACTTAAAATCTGCAACCCCCAGGGGTGGGATCGATCCCGGGTGCATTCCGTAGCAGGAAACCAATTCCCATGTCAGTAGATGTTCTATAATAAGTCTCAAACTAGAACGATCCTGTTGTAAACAAATGGAAGACGAGAACGAAAGAGACAGTCGTACTTTAACGAAGTGTTCTTTGCTGTTGATTGGTGGGGGAAATGCATGGGTGTTTACAGAGACGGTTCCCAGTTTACTGTTCCGGTTAATGGCGGGGTATACATAGAACAATTAAACAGGGTGTTTCAAAGTAAATTAACGCAGAAAGATCTAGAGCGCGCTAGTCAAAAAATGAATGTATAATATCCTGTAATTGATAGCATCACGCAGTACAGGTCTAGAATGTCCTGCTGGGCGTAGGTAGGTCACGACAAGTGAAAACTGCAATCCTGTGACACAAGAACGCATATTACTATTGCGCAACTGCAAAATGATTTACAACTGTCACAACGTCCAAGTAATATTGTGAAACAGCCACACAGCAACCAAGAAACAACAGAAAAAATACAAGGAAAAAAGAACATCGTGACATGTTAATTATTCCTCTCTATAATAATATACAAGTTTAATATCTGATAGTGTAAGTTGGTGTTAAGTATTTTCATTAAGAACAAAACAAGCATTATAGAATTAAAAAAATATAAGACAACGCAACGTTCTTATATTTAGCAGGTAGCTGCAATTAAATGAGAGAGAAACAAGAGGCGCTTTGGCTATTCACGGAGTGAAAAATGAGTGATCATCATCATCTCAGCTTCACTCCATCTACACTCCAACGAGTCAGCCCAGCTCTAGTCTATTACTCTAACTCTGGGATAGAGATTTCGTAAGAAATTATATTCATGCAAAGTGATAAGCATTTAAAACTAGGTACACTAGTTAAACATTCAGTGTTTGCAAGTTTGCATTTTTCTACTCCATACTCATATTAATGCCCGATTTCACCAACAGATGTTAAGACTTAACACGAGTTTAGCAATAGTTAAAACAAAAATTGCATTTCACCAACAAGGAGGTTGAGTTAAATGGAGAAGAGGCAATCTAATCTCCTCAATGGAGGAGAGGCAATCTAAAATGACGGTAGAGGAGGAAATCTAGAGGACTCCAGTGTTGACAAGTCACGCCACCAACTGCATTTTGTTCGCGGTCTGCCATGCCATGCCATGTGGTGCTGGCTGGCTGTATATAGCCAGAAGGTTTTTGCTGCGTGCCCACCCGTTAAGGGTTTTACCGAAGGTAAGGTATAGATTTCGGGATGTTGTAGGTTGAGATGTGGGTTTTTAGATTGATGTTGGTTATGAGGTTACAAACATGTACCTAGGGGTTGAAGTACAGGATGCAATGCCTTGCACCCTGGTGTTTCTATTTATTTTTAATTTGGGGAATAATTTTGATGCCAAGCAGCTTGGAAGGATTATGTGGAGCTCAGCTGTAGTTGCTGTTCGGATTAGCTCCTGGGTTATCTCGGATGCCCGCAAGCCATGCGGGGTAACCGGTGCTGTCTAGACCGTTCGCGGTCTAGTTATGGTTATCTGACTTTACCTTTACACCAAGGCAAGCAGTTACATACAGAATATCTGAATGTGAAATAATGGGACGAATTAAATATGCCCCATACCTTAGGTATCAAGCGGTAGAGAAATTAACAAACTTCTTGCCAATAATTTGTTGAAATGTTATTAAAATAAAAACTAGTTAGTAGATACATTCAGGGACATGCACAGGAAGGGCGCTCAGAGGCTCAGATATCCAAACCGTAACTCTTCTCCTACAATTACAGGTTTACCGGTTTACACTTTACGTGTTAATAAAATATGAAATAAAATGGTAATACAATAAATCAATAGTAAATATTGGGAGATGACAGCGTATTTAGTACGCTCTTTTGTTAAATGATCATTCTATAAGTTGGTTGGCAACATCGATTAAATGGTTCAATTGATTATCTACAAACGTTTGGTCCCTAGTTGGTACTAAATGGTTACAGACCACCTAGAGAAACCAGAATTCACTTCTATCACAGTCGCCAACTACCACTGCTACCTTCACGGTCAATAAGGTAACTAATTTTTGACAAAAAATAGCTCTGAGTGATGGCAGTCGTTTACAGCCAGAAGCTAGCGCAATGCTTTTTCTTCACCTCATCTTATAGATAAGGGCAAAAGAAAAGTATGACGTTAAAAATATTCAATTATATAATGGCTTTAGATGATGGATTTTAAATGGAAACACGGTTAATGTATTTCACCTTACGGTTCCTGTTTATTTTGTTTCAAAATCAGTGCTGTAGTTGGAAAAAATGTTTAGGCGGTACTACCAAACTTGATAAAAGTTTAGGTGCTATCCACCAAACTGGAAAAAGCTTTAGGTGGTATCCACCAAACTGGAAAAAGCTTTAGGTGGTATCCACCAAACTGGAAAAAGCTTTAGGTGCTATCCACCAAAATGGAAAAAGCTTTAGGTGGTATCCACCAAACTGGAAAAAGCTTTAGGTGGTATCCACCAAACTGGAAAAAGCTTTAGATGCTATCCACCAAACTGGAAAAAGCTTCAGGTGGTACCCACCAAACTGGAAAAAGCTTTAGGTGGTACCCACCAAACTGGAAAAAGCTTTAGGTGGTATCCACCAAACTGGAAAAAGCTTTAGGTGATATCCACCAAACTGGAAAAAGCTTTAGGTGATATCCACCAAACTGGAAAAAGCTTCAGGTGGTATCCACCAAACTGGAAAAAGCTTCAGTTGGTACCCACCAAACTGGAAAAAGCTTTAGGTGGTATCCACCAAACTGGAAAAAGCTTTAGGTGATATCCACCAAACTGGAAAAAGCTTTAGGTTTTAGTTAATTGATGGAAATTAATAATTTCTTCACACTAGCCGTATATAGGCTAAGGTCTTTGATAGATAGAGTCAGCATGAAAAATTCAATGCGACGGCCGGGATTTGAACCACGTATCTCCTGGTTTCGGTCTAGTTGCTCTAACTCATTGAGCTACCATGGCCAACTTCCCGTCACGACATTAAAATCTCCATTTTACTCTTATATTTCCCCGGTAGATCACTAGGGGCACTCGCATTTCAGATACACCGTTTGTGGCGACTTACTATCGTAAGTACTTGAGTCCCAGGCTTCATCATTTAACTCTTATTATTTTAGTTAATTTATGGAAATGAATAATTTCTTCACACTAGCCGTATATAGGCTAAGGTTTTTGATTGATAGAATCAACATGAAAAATTCAATGCCATGGCCGGGATTTGAACCATGGTTTCCGTCCAGTCACTCTAACTCACTGGCCAACGACATTAAATTCTCCATTTGACTCGTATATTTCCCCGTTAGACCACTAGGGGCCCTTTCATTCGAGATACACCGTTTGTGGCGACTTACTATCGTAAGTACCTGAGTCCCAGGCTTCATCATTTAACTCTTATTATTTTAATTAATTGATGGAAATTAATCATTTCTTCACACTAGCCGGATATAGGCTAAGCTTTTTGATAGATTGAGTCAACATGAAAAATTCAATGCCATGGCCGGGATTTGAACCACGGATCTCCTAGTTTCCATCCAGTCGCTCTAACTCATTGAAGAAATGATTAATTACCACCAATTAACTAAAATAATAAGAGTTAAATAATGAAGCCTGGGACTCAAATACTTACGATAGTAAGTCGCCACAAACGGTGTATCTCGAATGCTAGAGCCCCTAGTGGTTTACCGGGGAAATATACGAGTCAAATGGAGAATTCAGTGTCATGATGGCAAGATGGCCATGGTAGCTCAATGAGTTAGAGCTACTGGACGGAAACCAGGAGATCCGTGGTTCAAGTTCCAGCCATGGCATTGAATTTTTCATCTTGACTCTATCAAAGGTGTAGGTGATACTCACCAAACTGGAAAAGGGTTTAGGTGGTACTCACCAAAGGTCACTTAAGAATTGCTGTTTGCATCGCCTGAGTGTTCATTGTTATACCAAGAAGCTTTATGGGTAATATAAAAGCTTTTGCCCTTTCAGTTTAGTGCTAAGAATTATCAATAAGCATTATTTTTATCTTTGATTCTAACCCTCGCCTCACGAATTTAGACATTACACTTACAACGTGTTCAAATTTTAGGTGGTACGGCGTACCGGACCGTAACGATCCAACTACAGCACTGTTGAAAACGATTTCAGAAATAACATCTGTCCCCAAGTTTGTGGTCGTTGTATGTAAATATGAGAACAAACTTGAAAGTTTTCGGTCAAGTTAGAGGTTCAGGGATCACAAACACCGTGTTTAAATGAAGGGCATTCGGAACACAATGGTGTATTCTCGCTTAAGCAGCCGAGCATGGACAAGGTAACTCTAGCTTTCAGACAGTCATCATTGCTGCACGTATTATGTTCTGTAGAAATTCCGTAACAGAGAACGTTAGGAAACGTTAGAACTAAAGTTTCACACAATAACTCTTTTCGCAGCTTTTAACATTCAGTAAGCTTCCAGAATCCCGAGTCGTAACATGGGTCAACGAAATAATAATGCAAATGAACAAATTTTGATGCAGAAGTAACGGCTATTCATATTTCACTTCAACACCTTCTATACAGAATAGATAAATTCAAAAATGCTGTCATACTTTCTGATTCTAAAGCAGCATTATGTCAATAAGTTCATATAAAATGAGGTCAATCCAAATTAAAGAATGTCACAAAATGATCCAACAACTTCAAAAACTACAGAAAATACTTATATTACAATGGATACCTGCACACTGTGGAATTGCTGGAAATGAATCAGCTGATTTTCTTGCGAAAAAAAGGTGCAGATTTAATTCAGAACAAAAGTAAAGGCTTACGCTTTACATCCATAAAAAGATTAATTAAAATCAAATATAAAAACAAACAAAACCAATCAAAATCTAACAAAACCAAAGATAAAAAATGGAACATTTTAATTAAAAATCCAGAAATTATTCCAGAAATCCTACGTAAAGCTGCAGTAACAAATTTTAGATTACTTACGGAACATGATTATTTGGCCAAACACTTACACAGAATAGGAATTTATACAAGTCCAAATTGTCCTCTGTGCAACAAAGAAGAGGAAATGACTGAAGAACATCTTTTAACCTGTGAAGCCCTACCTGCCGGACCCACTACACAGAAATATTGGAGAGCAAGAGAGCTAATGACTTCATTGCCAAAGCCTAGCATTTGAAAACAACAACATAATGCAAATGATCCCTGGATTTGAAATTAATCAGGGAAACCTTCGAGGAAGTTAAAAAGAACTGATTTTTTAAGAATCACACACTTTGTCCCTTTTCATTTATTTAAAATGCCAATCTGGAGATTATTTATATTATTTTGTTCAGCCTGTTTTTGTTATATGTACAATCAGAGTATGTCTATTTTTTAAAGAGGTTATAACTCCTTACTTATCTTTAAATAGCTCGGCCAAATACTATGTAAACACTTAGTTAAAGGACCTATTGATGCCTTCAAGATTACTCCTAAAATTTCTTAAGAGTAGAATCATAGTACTTCAGAAAGCATCTACAAAATGATGGTATTCAAAATGGGGAACTACTTGCAGACTTCTTGGACAGCATGAAAAACCACCGGAAATTTACTGTTAAATTGTAGGGTCCTAGGGTGGAAAAGACACGTATTTACTCCCTCCTTTCCTTTCCCTCTCCTCTCTTTTTTCATTTCACTCCCTTATCATCATAACATTTGGTTGTCAGCACGGTAGTTCTGCCGATAGGGTCTCTTCGTCCTTTCTCTCGCTCTCTCTCTCTCTCTCTCTCTCTCTCTCTCTCTCTCTCTCTCTCTCTCTCTCTCTCTCTCTCTCTCTCTCTCTCTCTCTCTCTCTCTCTTTCTCTGGATGCTGATGAGTTTGAGGTACACTGGGTGACAATCTCTTAACTTAGGGACACCTGTACGCCTCTGCAGCTTCACTGGCTCCACCTTCTGCCTCCTTATGGTCTCCCTTTGCCTCAAACACTCCTGAGAGTGGTAGTCCACAGTAGTCAGGTCACAATGGACGAGATTTCACCCCTCCGTTCCTTCAATCACTGCTCTGCCGCCACCACGACCACCACTACCATTACCACTACTAGCTTAAGACAAAATTAAAGTAATGTTCCTTGCAGTGGTTTCCAGCAATCTGGACAATGTTAATGAAAAATATGTTTCACAAAGGCTTCAAACAGCTGGTTGACAGACGCCATCCAATTGATACCTAAAATGATAATCTTCTTTTTAATAAAATTATTCTACAATTCTAGCGAACTTTCAAAGTTATATCGTGATGGTTGAAGTCCATTTCCTAGTTTTAGTCTGCACATCTGTCTGCAGTTAGTGCTGTAGTTAGGTTAAGTTGCACTAAATCTATGTAGTTATTTTCCTTTACTCTGTTATCAGCTAGATTCATGGTCCTAGTTTTGTAACGCCTTATACTTTATGTACATAGAGATTTCCCGCACGAGAAATTGGCTGTTCGTCGCCAGTAGGTTAATAAACAAAGTGGAATAAACAGTAGGATAGGAAAGTATGTTTACAGTATCGATAGGAAAGATACACAAGATAAGAAAGAGATCCTGTAGCACCTTTGTTTTGTGTTTAATCCCGGCTTTAGATAGATATTGAATACCAAGGAATGTACGATAATTTGGAGGTATACACAAACTGCTAACCTTAATGAAACTAATTTCAGATGGACATATAAGCTACATACTTTGTTTCTGGTCTATCGTGCTCTGATTATTATCAAATTATCTTATTATTATCAGAAATAGATACTGCATTTTATTTCATAATGTTCTGCCTACAGATTTAGGACTTTCTCTCCTAATAGCGACACATAATTGGTTTATTCATTTCAACGTTTATTGATTTAGTATTTACTCACGCCCTCTCTTAAATTATTTGTTTTCCCTATCTCCATATTGGATTGGATTACCTACGAAGGGGACTCGGCACGGAGTGGGCATCCCCGTGAGGAAGGATGAGGCGAGAGAAGACAAGAGTACGGCCATCCCAAGGAGTCATGACAATTGACCAATTGGAAACTCCCCGGTAGGACAGTACAGCCGAAATCTCACCCACTGTGTACCTGAAATGGCCCATAGGTCGGTTCGGAGACCGGGAACCGTTCTACCGGCGGAGGAGGTGTTTCCCAGGAACGTATCATGTTGTCAAGCACCGCCGAGACTTCTGCCCTGAAAGAGACCACCAGTTGAGAGATGCTGTGAAATGATAATGGAGACGAAATGGTGAGACAGGAAATTCGGGGGTGTAATTAACCTACCCAGCATTCGCCTGGCCATGGCAGCGTGTCTGCCTCACATTCAAGAGGTCCCGAGTTCGAATCTCGGTTAGGCTGAGTTACCTGGATAAGTTATTTCCGGGGTTTCCCTTATCCTGATAGACGAATGTCAGCTAACTCTGAGCTCCATGGACCCCGGACTCATTTGAGCATCATTTCAGCCATCTCATTCATCGTCCGATGTGACTTCGTTGGAGGACGTAAATTACAACAAAAAATCGCCTGGCGATCCGGGAAAACCCCCGAAAAACTAGGCTGGCTACCGGAATCGAACATGGACCTCCCGAATGCAGGTCACTGAGCCATCCTGCTGGGATTATCGCTGCATTGTTGAACTTACCCATAATAGTTTACTAATTGTGAGAATTAAACTTATGTGTATCTAGCTGGAATTTAAAGTTCTTACCTTGGACTCCGCTAATAGCTGACCTGGCCTATGCCACAATTACTTTCTGTCTACCAAAATATTAACCTTCTTTCTCTTCCGGTTCCATTACGTACAAAAACATTACAGAACGTCTTCAACAAGAATTGTTGCACAAATATTTATATTCCTGCAATCAAAGTGTCATTTGTCGCAATTAGTAATATATCCCCTTTCTTTTATTACCGTTACTATTGTGCTATTTATTTTTACTTGCACACGTAATTACTTCATTTGTTTATTACTGAATGTTAGTACAGCGGGATCTAGTTATGCTATCTGAGTTGGTACCTATGGATGAGTAGCGGGTAGAGAAGGTCGTGTGAATCTTACTTAACCCTTTTTGTAGTAAGTTGTTTACATCATGCAAAGATGATTATTATTATTGTTGTTGTTATTATCATTATCATTGGGGGGGGGCGTTAGCTAGTGAACCCATATAGGACGAACTACTTAAGAGACGTTTCGTAGCTCTGCTATGAATCCAGAGTCTCTCATTCTTTGCCCCCCCCCTTTTTAATTTTCCCTCCTCCAACGCTAAGTCATATCGGACGGTGAATGAAATGGGTGAAATGATGTTCAAATGTGTCCAGGGTCCATGGAGCTTAGAGCTACCCGACATTCGTCTTTCAGGATAAGGGAAAACCCCTTATCCAGGTACCTCACCCAGACCGAGATTCGAACTCGGGACCTCTTGAACGTGAGGCAGACATGCTACCATCTACGCTACCGAGGCGTGAGCTTTCTCTCCTCTGCCCAGTTGTTCCAGTCTTTTTCTTCGGTTTGTCCTCTTGGTCAACTTGCCACTTATGCACCTTCTTTCTAAAGACGCCGATTTTAAATGATTTAAAATTGGCAGGAATTGCTCAAGACGATATCCTAGACAGAGACGTCTTTAATTTTCCTCTCCCGATATGATTGGTTGGTTAATTTTGAGTTCACTTTTTAGAACGTCGATATTACGTATTTTTAAATGCAATTGTATTACTTATACAATGTTCTCTCCACCACGTCCTTTCTGCAGACCGGACTGTCTAACGCTAGCTACGGACAATTTCAAGTTATTGGTCCTGTCGTTGCTATCGCAACTCAACATCTTTCTTTCTATTGGTCTACGTCACATCCAATTATAATAATGTTCGTTGTAATATTTAATAATATTTTTATAATTTTTCTTTATTTTTTTTTAAATTTACATTAATGTTAATCATTATTTTAATTACAATAATGTAATTAAAATAATGATTAACATTCAGTTTTCTTTTCTTCTATCTATCTGACCACTTTCACACTTTCAATTGTTATCTTTAACCTTGTTTCCTACCCACTACAATCACAAATAATTTTGAATAAAATTAAATCTAAAACAACTGTTTATTATTATCATAGAGAGAGAGAGAGAGAGAGAGAGAGAGAGAGAGAGAGAGAGAGAGAGAGAGAGAGAGAGAGAATTTACTTTGCGATAACGTATGAGGCTCGCATCTAGTTCGATTCGCCATTGTAAACTTGGTATTTTCGTGGTTTTCCCTAGGCAAATGCTGAGATGGTTTCTTGTATACCACGATCTTGTTGTCCTAATTTCGTTTTCATTCCATTTTCTTTCCATGTTGCAGCTATACTTTTAGGTTTCCTGGCGTAAGGCAGTTCCGGAGAAATGGCGCAGACGGTTGCTCAAAGGAATTTCAATTCAATTTAATTTATTGCTCTTTATAACAAGTACAATAGTATACACAATTGAAAACTTGTTTAAGAACATAGTCCAGTTAAAAATAAATAAAGAAAATCCATACAATTACAAGTAATAACAGTTAAAGTGCTAAAATAATAAAGATGATTGTAATACAAATACTTTGATAAAAAGTTACTGTAGGTCAATTATCATTCAGACATTCTTCCACGTCATAGTAAGCTTTTGATTTAAAAAAATTAGTTAATATATGTTTAAACTTAGGTAATGGAGTAATATTTCTAAAATTTATTGGTAATTTATTGAATAATTTACTGCCAATATAATCAATATTTCCTTAATATAATTTTAATCTATGTGATAGAGTTATCAAGTTCTGTTTTCCTCTAGTGTTGTAGCTATGAATAGCTGAATATTGAGGTACAGACCTGTTTCGTATATACAATATGGATTTTAATATAAAGATACTGGGAAGAGTTAGTATTGAGAGTTTTGAATGCTTTCGTACAAGGGCTATACGTTGGCAGATTGGCTATGTATCTGATGGCTCGTTTTTGTAATGTAAAGATTTTTTGAGATTGGCTTTAGATGTTGATCCCCACAGCTCTATGCCATATTTAATATTTGAATGAATGAAAGCGAAATAGACTATCTTGGCAGTTTCAGCTGATAAAAATTTTGATATATTACGTATAATAAAAAGGGCTGATGTTCTCCAGGTATCTTAGAGGACTGCCGGGTTACCCATCTCTTTAAGCTGTTAATACTTGTTTCACATAAGCTTGCCCCGTATCTCTTAACAGTCACGTGATCTAATCCTCTCATTGACTGCTGTTGTGATATAGACTGTTGTGCGGTAAAAATTAGTTCGTTATTGAACATGGCGATATGTCTTTATATGTTGAAAGAGAATTGTCAAATTTATATTTTCGTAACTGTTTTAATTAAATATATTACGCAACAGAGTTGATTTTTCTGAAATGCATGTTAATTCTTAAACGAAGTAAAGAGAAGGTTCCTTTGCTCTCAAGCACATGGAAGGATAGCCTGTGATTTAGCGGTAGTGATGATATATTTGTTTATATGACTTTCATCACTGACCTTGTTTTAAACTGGATTAGTCATATATCGCCATTCGAAGGTGTGTTGTGCCGATTGCGAGAATTAAATTATTTTATTGATCGTTCATTGCGCGTGTACATATTATATGTATAATGGCAGAGTATACCGCCAGTTTTTCGCTGAAGTATCGCAAGGAAAAACTTTTACAAAGCGGCGAAAAAAGAAGTGGTGCATGCACATAGAAGAATCCGTCTTTGTCAGTGAGCGAAGTCGAACAGCTGTGCTCTGAACTTACAGGTGTGAGTGTTAGGTGCGTAAGAACATCGCGACATGAATTTGAGACAACAGGAAAATTTACCACTCCAGGGGCGATATTGCTGTATGGCGAAGACGTTATTTAAGGACAATCTGACTGTACCGGGATACAAATCGCAAAATATACTACCTTGACGAGACTTGGGTGAATGAAGGACACACGACAAGTATGGCGTGACACGACTTTTAAGACTGAAAGACAAACACTTTTATAAGGTATGTGTGCTGGTTTTAAAAAATCCCAGTGGAAAAGGCCGAAGGCCTTTCGTTGTAAGCTTGTTTCAGTTTCATTGCTCATTCATTCAGTTTCAACTTGCTCAGTTTCATTATAAACTTGTATTTTTGCCTGCCCTCATATTCTTATGTGTATGATTTTATCTATCTTCCTGGCAATTATTATGACGTTTACTGCAGGTTTAAATGTGATGGAAAGGCACCGCCTAGGGCCTATGACGCTAAAGCATTAGCCAATTAGGTTGAGGGGGAAGGTAGTTGTACGCGGAGTGATACATGTCAGCGTGGCAAGGTTATATGAAACATAGATTAGGTATTCCCTCGTGTCGCTGTAGTATGTGTCTATACCCTCCTGCAATTGCTTCACTTCATCCCTTCCTCCTGAGGTTTCTCAAACTGTTTAACTGCCTAAAGTGGTACCAAACCCAGAAATTAATTTCGTCTAGTTTTGCATCTTCTATTAAATAATCTTCACTGTATAAAGTTATGGATTTTATTTGTGCTATGTTAGTTTTGAAAATGGGACCAGTAAATTAGTTTCCCAATAATCCCAAAAGACGATTACAGAAAATCAATGCGTATACCAAACGGAATACCTCGCTTTATTTGTGCTTTGACACAAAAAGCTAACTTATTTCGACACTGATGTACCTCCCACTACCTTGCCACCGGGACCATTGTCGCCTAGTGCTGACAATATTATATAGCGTGCAGTTGTACCCTATCTCCCGTTGTTTTCACTAATACAGTTTAATCTGTTAGATAACAATACTAATGCTAGATAACAAGACTAACGTTGCTAGATATAAAATTGTTGTGTGTATCTTTCACAAACGGCAGCCTGAAGCTTAGAACTTTATCAGCAAGTAGAAAAAAGTGTTCGAGGAGCATACAGAAAGATGGTTTCCATTTCTAATAAAAGTAAATAATAAACTCGTTTATATATTATTAATAATTTAGAAATTTCTAGAAAAGTAGGTAGCAAGATTTCTAATTAGAAATCTGGAATTTTCTACTAGAATGTTGTCTTTTCTGTTCTCTGGCACTTTTCTCACAAAAAATCACATAGATATATACAAATATAATAATTTGTAAATTAAAACTTCACTTATCTTATAAGAAATGATGAAACTATTCTTATAAAACTGATCGGGATCGCGATTTCGTGAAAACACTCATTCACATGCTCAGCCAGACTCGTAAACAACATCGTCGTCAACGATCATTTTTGGTCATTTAACCATGAAATAAATCCTGAAGTTAAGTTATTAAAACAATTAAATAGTCCGATAGATTTAATGGTTTGGGAAAATACATTTATTTTAAAAAATAAACATCGCGTAATGAATAAATAAAATCTGAAAATCTAATCCCGGTACCTAATTTCTTATACCGGGACATGATATCCAAATTCTAATTTGTTAACTACCAAATAAATACAAAAAATACAATTTAAACAATAATTTTTCAGATAGTAAAAGAAAATCGCGTAATGAATAGATAGTTAACATGAAAAATTGAATGTTATGGCCGGGATTTGAACCACGGATCTCCTGGTTTACGTCCAGTCGCTCTAACCCATTGGCCAACGTTGCCCATGGTAGCTTAATGGGTTAGAGCCACTGGACGTAAACCAGGAGATCCGTGGTTCAAATCCCGGCCATGGCATTGAATTTTCATGTTGACCCTATCTATCAACTGGCCTATATACGGCTAGTATGAAGAAATAATTAATTTCCATCAATTAACCAAAATATCGCAGTCGGTTCTGTTTTTAAATTTGTTTCATTTTCAGATTTTGGTAGTACGAACAAAAACATAGTGACATCTAGCGACTGTAGGGTTACTTCGTATTTTACGTATTTAAATCACATAGATGTTTTCTGTACGATATTTACTGAGCCGCGAAATAAACAATGTCTGTAAATATACAGAGACCGACCGTTTTACAACTACGTTTGTGCTTTAGAACCTGACCTTTGCCCCAGGAGTCTGGCGTTATAAATGCTCTTTAATGCTGTGGTTCTCAGCGTCCCATTCTATATTCGGCGTAAAGACCGCTTAATTTTGTTCAAAGGGCCCCTTAGCAAGTTTGAATTTCTTTTATGTACCGTAAATCTATGTCACGAAACTATCTGCTTCCGAAGGAAGTCATGTTAAGGACTTTCACCCCTAAAAAATGAATCGTCCCCTGCCAGGTTTAAACCCGCGACGTTAGGACTACTAAGCTACGCTAGACCGTGGAGGAGACCTTGCATAGAGCGAACATACTAAAATAAATGATGAATATATTGGATATACAATGGTAAGTATTTCATTCACAGTTATCCACAATCCACAGTCCACTATACATATTTAAACTTTTTTTTCCTATTATGAAAGGTAAGCTGAATACAGGATGTCCTATTGTGAAAGGGGAAGCTGTATACAGGATGTTAATGTACACCGAAATAATTTCAGCGATTATAGACGTGACAAATATAAACAAGTTGAGATAGGCAATGCATGGTCTGCGGCTAAACTTAATGCAGTTAACTGCGTTTAACCTGGTTTGCATCAGATGCTGATAAGTTGGTATTTAAACAAGTTGGGTGAAATTATTGGATTAGAATATCTTTAAAACTGCTTCCGGAGTATAGAAATGTTGATTCTTAGTAGCTCGTTACTGGCGTTCACAAGATTTAATGTCTCGAAGATCTCTCAAATCTCGAACTAATCACCTGCCAGTGCGACACTGAACAGCTATTAACTGCCTCCTTGCATCATGCAGCCTACACTAGTGGTGTTTCAGTAACTGTAGTGGTGGCCCAATCCGTAACCCTGTAAACTGGTGTTCCAAAGGTCATTGGTTCGGTTCCTGTCATGTCGTTAATTTTTTCTTAGTCTGTTTATTAAGTAAATTCTAATAGGTAGAAACAGCGTTATTCGTATCCAAGAAGTGATTGGCCAGTGCAAAAATACTAAGTACACCTTTTTGGGAACACATTAAGTATCTGGTGTATAAAACACCTATTACCTCAGAAGAGGACCTAACTGCCTGAATAATAGCAGCATGTGAGGTTATTCGACACATACGCAAGGAATTTTGGACAGAGTACGACAGTTTTCCTCTACCGCTGTCAGTTTTGCATTGAAAACGCAGGTCGCAATTTCAAGCAATTCCTATAAATCTGACGTAAAGAGTTGCACTTACTTTTATTTTATGTAAATTCCTTCACCCTTTAAACCACCTCCCATTTAGATAGACAGCATGTTAAGCTATTAAACAGAATTTAACCTTTGTTAGAAAGAATTATAAATAATTGCACTGAAAAGATTGAATTACTCCGTAAAATCCATACATTTATACAAGAATTAAAAACTTAGACAAAATATTTAAAAAATAAAGATGAAAAAAGTAAAAAAGGCAAAAAAAAATGGGGCCTCGAACTCAACTTTCACTTGAAAGTTAATGTCACTCATAACCATTGACAGAGGGAGTGCTCCGACACGTCTCTCCATTTTTGTATGTTGTGTACTCAAGTGGTGTTATCATTAGCAGTCGTACTGGCACTTTAGAAACTCAATGCCGCAACTTTCACATTTGAACCAACAGACTATGTCTTCTATCTCAGATTACTTGTTTAACACATCACCATTTGCTCTGAAAATATTTTGGTGTAGATCAAAAACATATTTTTAGCATAAATTATCAATATTAGAACTCGGGACCGTGTATGATTCCTCTGTTTGCTATTGATTTAATGAAAGTGACAACTTACGTTATTTCTTCTTACTCTTCAATGGTTGGCGGACTGAGGAACAGCCGGTGGTGGCTCAAACGTGTACCTGCCTTGGACAGGGCTTAACCACGATGTGACGGGATGTGAAGGTTGCAGGGTGGCGAATGAAAAGTTAGTTTGCGGGTAGAAGGGAGGTAGCATGTTACTTCTCAACTGCTGCAGTCTCTGGCCCTTGTGCACCGCTGCTGGAATTGCTAATCACGAAAAGAAAATTCAATTTAGATAATCTAGGCAAAATTTTGGGTGGGTGTAAATTTAGTTAGGACTGAAGTATAAGCCTTATGGTTACCGGTTATGCCCGCAAGCCATGCGAGAAGCCGGTGCCGCTTTAAGTGGCTTTGTTTGGGACGATTCTCCCAAGAGACCTAACCAGGGCGCTCTGGTTGTGGAATTTATTGGTCCGGCACCTAATTTTATCGTTCACGTAGGGAAGAGATGAGGCTTCGTGAAGCATTCTTACGGGGAAGCGTCTATATACAGAATAGATGACCCGAAGGCATCTGTTCCGTACACGATGGAGCACAGCAGGTTGGTGCCTGCGGCCTGGCCACTGACTTCTTACGTAAAACATTATAGGGATGCATTATTTAATTTGCTAGAGCCTGTAAAAGGCGTAACTTCAAGAAGACTGGCATCCCGGAGCGCAACATGAGGTATAACGAAGCCGAGGTTCCGCATGCCGCATGTAACGGTTCCCGAATATACTCTCAGCAAATTAGACCCCTCCAGTTTCACTCCTAAGTATTTAATCAAATTCGTCCACCCTTTCCTTCGCCTGGAGTACTGTCTCTCCACCACAAAAAGGCAAGCGGTGTATGAAGGGGAGAGAAGCTTGAACTGTTTATGTGCTCTGTTAGTAAATCTGTTTACTACGAAATGAGTATATGAGAGTGCATATGAGACACCCATGCTGTCAAACTAATGTCTGTTTTAGTAACTGCAGTGATAGGTATTATGCATGCGTGAGTTATGTGACAACACTGTGCACTTTACATGAAAGTGAGTATAAACATAGCAAACGTGATTACGTTACACATTCCTCTACCTTGCCTTCTTGTGCTGGGCGGATAGTAGCTGAATGAGGGGAAATTGGCAGGAAAGCGACGCTTTGTAAATAGGATGGCTTGGCTTTTCTCAGGGTTGATGGACAATCGCTAAAGCCTGCATTGTACTTGGAGAAGGCTGAGGTGTCCCATACGTTATCGCAAACCCCTTTGAGTTCCTTTACCCTTCCCAATAACCCATCTCGCATTTTTGGAGAAGACACGCAAATAACTTGACTGTAACATGCATACCTGGAGCTACCAGGCAAACTGAAAACATATTACTTTCATGAACTATAGTTATTAGTCTGCAAATCAAATTAATGTTGACGTAATTTTTCATTCTTCTGTCCTCAATCACCAATGCAAATCCTGCAGTATCTCCCTAATAGTTTTTATTTAATCATTATTCTCTTGTTCTAAAGTTCATTTTCATTTAAGTTTTGACTTCATACTCTTACACTTTTTTGTATCCATTTCTTTCACCTATTATCCCCCACACACTATAGTTCTCAACCACGTAGTCGCCCCTCTTCCTTGTTCACTTGTATTTTCTGCATCGCTCCTCTCTTTCGATTTGTTTCTTTTTGTTTACTTCTTTTACCTTTCTTATTTTCTTGCGTCCTCTGTATCCCTCCCCTCTTTCTTTCAATTTGTTTCATTTTTTACCATTTTACTCCCTCTTTCCACTTCATAAAACGTCATAAAATTGTTTATTTCATTTACTTGTACAGGGACATGTGTGCTAATACCACAAAACGTGCTCACTGTTGCAGAATGAAGTGGTAGTGAGGCAACAGCATGGAGCGGAGCGGGGGCGGCGGGCTCTGGGTGCAGAAGTGCTGTTCGCGCCGCCACCGCCCTGCCTGCGTCACCGTCACGGTCCTGGGCTTCGTCATCGCCGCCATCCTTCTCGCCTTCTTCGCCTTTGGACAAGAACAACCGCCACATTCTACTTTGCTGCTAGTCAGCGTGGTTAGTGATATCATATATCTTAAATTGATTTGAGCATTGCTGGAATGACTTATACTAAACCAAGCAAGTGGAACTGGAGAGTTGCGCACCGAGCTTTCTTTTTTCAATTTGCTCGTTTACTAAACTTAAGTGAGTGAGATGAGCCCGAGTAACGCATGAGGTTTGCATCCAGGAGGTCCTGGCTTCGATTTCCGTTGAGTGTCTCTTGGACCTTGGGTTTATCGTGGTTTCCCTGTTTGTTAGACGAATGGTTGAATTATTTTTCGCCTACCAATTTTCTTTCCACCACTTCCTTTCATTCTTTTTTTTTCTCATCCGGCAGATGTGTTTCCAGACTAGATTTCGTGACGTATGGTGGTGCTGGACAGATGGCTTGGGAATGAGTACACTTATGGGTATTATTATTATTATTATTATTATTATTATTATTATTATTATTATTATTATTATTATTATTATTATTATTATTATTATTATTATTATTATTATTATTATTATCCCGACATTTGTCTTGAAGGATAAGGGAAAACTCCGGAAAAAACCTTATCCAGGTAACTCGCCCTGACCGAGATTCGAACTCAGGACCTCTTGAATGTGAGGCAGATACGTTACCATCTACGCTACCGAGGCGGGCAAGGGTGGGCACTAGAAAATTGCTTGGTCGACGGATAGCACATGATCCTCTATAGGCAGCTCCAGCAGAGGGAACGGTCTCCAAGCCTAAAACTGTTGGGGACTTACATACGTATTGCATGTCTGTGTGGCCTATAGCTTAACTTCATCCTCTCCTACTGGAGGAAGATAACTACAATAGATCTATGTAGATAACAATGGTCAAGATGCCTCCATTGCATAAACTGTATAAAACAAAATATTCAGGTTGAGTAAAATTATAATTATTGGCCATAACTTTTAAATGGACCAGTAAAGTTAAGTGCCAACTTTTTTATTCTCATGGATTTAGGGACAACATGCATGACAGCAGTGGGATGAGGGAGTTTAACTTTATAATTTTAAAAGGAATCACGGCATAAATTGTAGGCTTATAATTTGATATCAGGGGAAACACTCAGGATAACGTACCTGTGGCGCCTAAAGGCTGTATTAGACGGGTCGGTCGAGAGTCTTAAGAGGTGCTGCAGGGTCTTTTTAGATGCGGCAAAAGAGTGTCTGGGGTTAGTGCGACTTTGCAGGAGTTAAAATTGTTTTCTAGTTCCAGAGTCCACTATACAGGCTGAGATCCTTTAAGACTGGAAATGGCTGCATGATGCGTGGCCTGGTGTTCGCAACGGTAATCTTGAATTCCGTGCGAGATCCCTAAAGCAGCCTGAATTACATGAGCGCTACCTGAAGGGTACGCCCGAATTCCGGGCAGCTACCTGCTTAGCTAACCATTAATTCTATAAATATTTTAATTTCTTTCTTTTTATCCATGTTGTAAATAATAATAATAATAATAATAATAATAATAATAATAATAATAATAATAATAATAATAATAATAATAATAATAATAATAATAATAATAATAATAATAATAATAATAATAATAATAATAATAATAATAATAATAATAATAATAATAATAATAATAATAATAATAATAATAATAATAATAATAATAATAATAATAATAATAATAATAATAATAATAATAATAATAATAATAATAATAATAATAATAATAATAATAATAATAATAATAATAATTAATAATTTTATAAGTACTATTATTAATTTTGCTTCTATTTTATGTATTTAATTTTTTCTTTTTAATTTTTTTCTTTTTAATGCTTAATATAAAATGCTTATAACAATTGAAGCAGCTTAAAACCTTGTCAATGCCTTATTTTAGCAACAGTTTTTCTGTTTTGTCAGCATCGGATTAGTATTTACAGTTTTGGTAGAAACTTAAATGACACTGAATTTATTAAATCCATCCTCTATTTATTACGATTTTAATAAAACAGCATCTGATCTCTCAGAAAGTTTACCTTAATAAGGGAATCTTTGTTCTTTTGATGATATGTTGATCGAATACGTATGTACTTCAGACTGGTTGACCTTTAGAACGTCTGCTAATATAAATATATTTGGATGTTCTGTGTCAAATCTTGGGTGGAAAAGCACTATTCTCGGTGATGAAATGTTCTAGTATGACAGTGAAACTCTGAACTACCTCTTGCAATAGTATTGCCATAAGATCCTCAACGAAACTCCTCCACTTCTTCTCGACTTAAAAATGACAGACCAAAAAAAAAGAAAAAAAAAGAGTTGTGTTGACTTCCTTGTGCTCAATGAAATTTCTAGTGTAGCCCATTGCTTGTATTTTTCGCCCCAAACTCTGTCGAAGACGAAAGCGGCATTCATGAAGTTCAGACCCGGGCAACATATCTTGCACAGCATTGTGAATGGTCATTCCGAAATCTACAAACAATTTCTTTGGATTGAAGCTTAGGCCAAAAGAAAAACATTTGGTTAATTGTATTTGTCATAATTTATTTGTAATATACCTTATTTTTATTTGGCAATAAGCAAAACACCAATGGCACTGTTAAATTACACTGGGGAACAAATGGGTGGTGCCTGGAATTTTCCACGTCATTCGGAGTATTTTGGTTCCGTTGGTTCCGAGAATAACTTGCATTTCATTCTAGCAGTTCTAGTTTGAGATATTGATTATATCACTATAAATTGATCTGATGACTTCTTTTTTTTTACACCACCATTTGTAAATTCATTATATTATTTGCATTACTCTAATTTATTGTACCCATGCTATATTGTTGTTGTTTGCACTATTCTGACATTTATTTCTCCTTTAAATTAATGGTGACATGGCTTTGTACAGAATTTGGGAGAAGTTGATGGCAAGACCGAGACACAGCATCTGACGCTTCCTCGGAGGAAGCTTGCGGAAGTATACGCGGGTTCTTTGGGAGAGCATCTTGGAACGAACCAAACGAACCACAAGCTCCAACATAAAGCACTACTTATTGAGGCTACGGTTGCATTTTGAAAGATAATGCCACCAATGCCATATATGCAGTATAATGGGATAATATCTTTCGATCGCATCTCCATCGAAATTGCTGGACCCTTCTGTGTCCAATAGAGGCAAAATGAAATGAAATGGGTAGTGTTTAACGCCCTTTTATACTACACACGGCACCGCAGTGACACTGATGATCCATGAGATGAGGATGGAGCACAGGTGGAATGAGATGGCGGGGGGAAACCGGAGATCTCGGACAAAACCCGCCCCAGTGCCGTGTTGTGCAGAACAAATCTCACTTAGCGGTCGCCTTGGCGAGAACCGAGCGTCTAGCCACTCAGTCCCGGCGCAGACAAGTCTGAGGCGAGATAAAGGTCACGTTTGTTTAGATTAGATCTATTAAGTAATGTTCAGAAAAGTGTGGTTTTATTGATTACACTGGTCAACCATGAAAATGTTAAATAAATAATTTCTGTTGATTCTTGCATATTTGTATGTGCTAAATCCAAAAATCAAGTTAGAAATGCTCCATCTCCCACCAAATTTTTTGTAATATTAATAAAACTGTTATCATGATTATTAGCATAGGGAAGTAAATGTGCTGATTAAAAGAAAGTAGTTTTATCTTATTAGGTCAACAAATTTGTCTAAACAGGAGGACCTAGTGTTCTGTAATGATGTTGATTCTTTGGTGGAGTCGCTGGGTGTTCAACATAAGCCTGAAGATTGGCGCTTGTTCATTGACTCTTCGAAAACAAGCTTGAAAAATGTATTGCTACATAATGGAAACAAGTTTCCATCCATTCCTATAGCGCATGCAGTTGGTATGAAGGAAAGTTATGTGAACATGTAACTCTCGCTATGCAGTATGTGATATGATGACTACTCTTGGCAGATATGTGCAGATTTTAAAGTGATTGCTATCTTACTTGGATTACAACTTGGTTATAAAAAAACTTTGCTGTTTCTTGTGCATGTGGGATGGCAGAGACAAAAGCAATCATTATGTTAAAAAAAAGGTGGCCAAAGAAACAGTCCTTCAACCCAGGACAGGAAAATGTTGTTCACCAACCACTTGTAAGTGCTGACAAAATCTTATTACCTCCATTACACATCAAACTAGGTTTGTTTAAGAACTTTGTGAACGCAATGGATCGTGATGGGAGTGCATTTCTGTTTCTGAAAACCAAGTTTCCAAATATCAGTGAAGCAAAATTAAAAGAAGAAATTTTTGTTGGCCCTCAAATTAGACAACTTACGAATGATTCGCAGCTTGAAAGCCTTTTAAATATGCAAGAACGAGCTGCATGGTTTTCTTTCAAAAACATTGACATGAACTTTCTTGGAAACCACAGCTCTGAACATTATGCAGAACTTGCCAGTGAGCTGATTGAGAACTACAAGGTCATGGGATGTAATATGTCCTTGAAAGTACACATGTTGGACTCCCATCTTCACTTCTTTCCTGAGAATCTCGGCACTGTCAGTGACGAGCATTTCTATCGGTACATTGCTGAAATGGAAGGACGCTACCAGGGAAAATGGACTCCAAATAGTTGGCAGACTACTGCTGGACACTCAAGAGAGATGTTCCTCAAGTAAAGTACAGTCGAAAGTCTAATTTACATACATTTTAGGTATGTAAAAGGTACTTCAGCTAAGGTGTTACTCATATTAATTGTATAATAAACTTATTAACTGTAATATCACAAGAATTTGTGTTAATGCAATTACTCAAAAACTATGGGTGATGAAAAATTGCTGCAAAAAGATTTGTAATCAGCACACAAAATTCAGTACGAATCACCCTTTATACTTCTTTTAATAGTAAACAACTTAAACTTTATTTATTAATTTTTAGATGAGTCGTATTTATTACACATCTGCTTCACTTTCGTACCTATTTTGAGGACATGTTTCGCAAATCATCGTTTGCATCTTCTGCTCTTATGCGACTAAATCATTGGACCTTAAAATCACAAAAATCAATGAAAAACTAGAATTTGGTATCCATAGAAAAGCAACACACACGGATAATTACATCAAAGCAAATAGTTTCAACCCAATTCCACACAAGCATGCCACCATCAACAGTCTCACACACAGATTAGTAAATCTACCCCTCAGCCAGCAAGAATATCAAAACGAATACCATCAAATCTTAAAAACTGCAATTAAAAATGGATATGGAAAAAACCTTGTAGATAAAAAACTAAAATCATTCAAACTTCAAAAGAGATTAAAACAGATCACAGCTCTCACACCAATAAAACAAGAAATTAGATTTGCTAAATTTACTTACCACCCCTGGGCCGCAAAAAAGTTCCAAAAAATATTCAAGAAATACAATATAACATTGGCACCAAAAAACAATTACAACATTAAAAACCTACTTCACAGTAATAATACTGATAAGATAAAACCAGAGGAAAAGTCAGGCATTTACAAGATTAAGTGTAAAGACTGTGAAAAAACTTACACAGGGAAAACAAAAAGAAACATAGGCACTAGAAAGAAAGAACACTTCAGGCACTTAAGATACAAAAATATTGATAAGTCCGCAATAGCAGCTCATTTCTGGTCTGAAAATCATGAAATTGAAGATAGCACAGAATTACTAAAATACGTACAAAAACACAGTGAACTCGTCATATGAGAGAGAATATACATAGAAAAGCATAAAAGCCAACTAATGAACTTTGAAATCCCGCCAGAAGAGAATCCCACATTTAAGTTCATCACTAAATCAACAGATGGCAGCAGCAACTCCAGAATTACCCACACCCACAACACCACTGGATCAAGCTTTAGTCGCATAAGAGCAGAAGATGCAAACGATGATTTGCGAAACATGTCCTCAAAATAGGTACGAAAGTGAAGCAGATGTGTAATAAATACGACTCATCTAAAAATTAATAATTATTTCGCTTCACTGTGGTGTTCTAATACAATTAAATCTTGAGAACTTAAACTTTGTTGACCAGTGTTACAGCCCACCAAAGATTGAGCAAAACGAACATTGCTAATACATGTGTTACTGCTTTACTCATAAAACAAGTTAAAGGGGAGATTAGTATAGCTCTGTATAAGCAGTGTTAAGGTGGGCACGCAGCAGAAATCTTCAGGCTGAACACAGCCTGCCAGTTCCTTGTCATTGACCTCTTTTGTTGCTAAATTCTCTTTCATTGCTAAGCTCTTTCGATGCTAAGCTCTTTTGGTTGTGTAAGTGATGTGCAGCGAGGAAACAGCAACCTTCATATGGGACGACCATACACAAGGTATGAATCTGTTTAAATTAAGTTATAAATGATACCTCCTTCTATCATAATCTGTGCACTGTTATGTTAAATAGTCTTCCTTTTTAAAAAGTATCCTACCTCTCACATGGTTCGCCCATGTGTCTGGCCTGATGATGACTGCCGTGACCTGCTAATTCTTAAATCATATGGCATCCATTGTTAGGTCATGACCAGGAGTGGACTGTCATTAATGGCCAGGGGGGCCAGGCCCCAACAAGTTTCATTCTTTTAAAATTGCTACAAGAGAGTATCTATGCTCAAAATAACTTTATTCTGTTCAAGATTATCTGAAAGACAAATTATCCTGATAATGCACATATAGCTCTGTAAGTAGATTCTAGCTGTTTTAATGACAAATCATTGCCAGTTTACCTTTAATGCCTGTTGAAATCTATAATAATGTATGCATATTGAAGGACTGACAATAAATGCTGTTTATTGCAAATTCAATATAAAATGCCAAGATGTACTGGCAAAAACCAAATAAAAGTTAAATACAAAAGCGAAACCACCAAATTGATTCTATATATACACATTTGCTAGTCTTCTCACTGCAGGAGAATGTTTGATTCTGTATAGTATATAATTATCCTGCCTTGTTTTGCAGGTATATGATGTCGTTTGTGTTCAATTTTCAATAATATGCTATTAAACTGGACACTTCTTTAACATCATTCACAACTGAATGAAAATCAATGTAATCTAATCTCAAGTTATCTAAGCTCTGCTACAATTAAATTACTAACTTTAACTTTATTTCCTATTATAGTTGAAGTTAATAGTATTTATGTAATGTGAAATAGACTAGTCATTTGTTTGTGGAACATAAATTACAGATATTTCGTCACGGAGATCGCACGCCAACAGAGACTTATGCGACAGATCCATATCGCGATGATAGTAGCTGGAGTGAAGGTTGGGGATCTCTTACTAATGTGAGTCATTTCCCTCTAAATACATAATTATTTTTGTCTTTATACTTTTTCAATATTTTCATGGTTAACAACTTAGTTTTCTTCTTGATGTTTTTTCTTTTATATTTGTTTCAGCAGTACGAATGATTTATATTTTACAATGTAATTAGAAAAATCTGTACTGTTTAATCCTTAAATAGCAATGTTTAAGCTTTAATCTGTTTTTGAGTACCATGAAATATATCATTTAAAATGCTGCATATTTGCATGAACAAGATAATTAGCAATAAGTATCAATAACTGAAACCATAATTTGTAGAATACTTTAACTAAACTGTCTTTAGTAACTCTTTAATTATAGATATATTTCCAGATTTTTATTGGTTGCTTTATTTTAATATTATCTGCTATCTAATTTAGATTTAAACTACAGTAGAAAATAACAAAAATTGAGTGTTCATGAATAAATAATGTTGTTGATACTTTAGGTGGGAAAACAGCAATTGTTTCAACTTGGAAAGTACTTAAGAACACGCTATACTGGTTTCCTGGATGATCTTTATTCATCAAAAGATATGCTAATGAAGAGCAGTGCTCATGATCGTTGTCTCATGAGTGGCCAGATGGTACTGGCAGGACTATATCCTCCAAAAGGTTCACAGATATGGAATCCGGAGTTGGAATGGCAGCCAATACCTGTACACAGCACTCCTATGAACATGGACAATGTACGTAGGTATTTGCTTGTAACTGGGTTATGAAACTAGCAGATATAAGATAAATACTAGATATAAATTCACACTATCTAAAAATCTGGAAGACATTGAAAATCTCAAAGAAATAGCTAAAATGTTCAATGAAAATTGTAGAAGATTTGGGAAGGGTTTTAAAAAATTGCAAATACTCCTCTTCCATCTCTCCCACTGAAGGCAAATGTTAAAAGCATATTTTAACCCTAGTAACACCAGAAGAAGTTAGTTGAATAATACAGGTTTATAAAAAAAAATACTTAAGTAGAAGTGATAATTCATTTTTACTTATTCTTCCACTGATCATTGTATATTATCAATGGAAAAAATAAAATGATACAATAATAAAGAATACATAATTCAGTTATATGTAATGAAAGAATACACTATAGCTGATTGCAAATGTAAAATGATCAGCAGTACCTACTTATCGTGCTGGTTATCTCTGATTTATCATTGACCACAGGAAATTTCCAGAACTTCTAAATGTAGCTAAGATACCTTCTATCTTCAAAAAAGGTGACAAAAATGTGCAAATATACTTGAGAGGGTGATGTGTAACAGCGTAATGCCATTTTTTGAGGTTTGTGATGTGCTAAGTAAGTTTTAGTTTTGGTTTGGAGAGGAGAGAACTTTGAAAGTGTAATATTTACGTTCTTAGAGTCAATATTCAGAGAACAGGATAACAAGGAAACTGTCAGGCTTTTTCTTGATCTCAGCAAATCATCTGATATGGTTATCCATAAAATACTGATCCATAATCTAAACAAAATGTAGTGTGAGAGAATTAAGTGAAAAATGATTAATTTCATACTTAGGTGATAGAAGACAATCTTCAAAATTTATTCCACATAATCCAGTAACATAATTATAACACATTGAGTTCTGCAAGGATCAGTATTAGTTTCACTTGTCCTTGTACATATAAATGACCTTCCTTGCCATATTACTCAAGCAAAAATGTGCTTTGTTAATTCAATAAATTGCAGGAAAATATCAGTGAAGTAGTAATAAAAGATCTGTGTTATCCATTCCAAATTCTTGTTAAAGTATTTGCCTTGAATGGCCTCAAGTCAATATGCCAAGGGCACACCCACCTGTTACTTTCTTATGACATAGTAGTCTGGGGTTCTTCTTACAAACGTATGCAAATATTTAAGCTACAAAAAGGAATACTAAATACTAAATACGGCCCGGTCAAAAACGCTACGCGTCTCCGAGACGGCACCTTACTATTAGAGAGCACAAGTGCAGACCAGTCTAAGAAGCTACAGAAAGCGACTTTGTTGAGCTCCTACCCTATCCAGGTAGCCCCACACAAAACGCTCAACACCTGTAGAGGAGTAGTCACCACCTCCAGCTTAGATGGTCTAGCGAATGAAGAAATAGTAAGTTGCCTCTCTGATCAACTTGTTTGTCAGGCGTACCGGCTAACACGAAAGTAAGATGGCAAGGAGTTCCCATTACGTACGGTATTTCTAACTTTTGCTGGGACGAAGTTACCTGAATACATATATTGCGGCTATGAACGTGCTAGCGTCCGCCAGTATGTCCCGAACCCCATGCGCTGTTTCCAATGTCAGCGGTTCGGACATACTAAGGCCACGTGTACCAATCCTGCTCTTTGTGAGCAATGTGGCCTACCGAAACACGACGACCCTAACTGCAGTCGAACACCTTGTTGCGTGAATTGTGGCGGTAGTCATCCCTCCAGCTCGCGACAGTGCTCTAGATTCATGGACGAAAAAAGTATTCAGGAGCTACGTGTAAAGGAACGCCTGACTTTTCCAGAGGCACGACGGCGCTTTGAACAACTAAAGCCTGCTACCACTACTACTGGATATGCATTAGCAGCTCGCCGTACTCCTAATACCACTGTTGCTGTTCAACACGTCCCTGTCACCCACGCATCCACGCAGACTGACTTTCTAGCCGTTAAACCCACGTCTCAGACTGTTTGTATATCCACCAGCACTAGCTCCGCTTAAACCGTACAGACTCCAGTCACCAAGCCATCAGCGAGTAACAACCATCCCGTAGTAAATGTGAAAAACCGATCCCGGCCACAACATAGATCGCGAAGTCGCTCGCCTTCTATAAGATCCCAGTCTCGTTCTACGAGCCGTAGGAGTTCTGACTCCCGAACATCAGCAGAGTCACAGGAGACTAACGATTTTCGAATCGTAGGGCCCAAGTCAGCCAAAGTAAAGAAAGAAGAGAAAGAAGTTTAAACGGCCCGTTAAAAACTCTTTATGGAAATAATCCAGTGGAACGTCAATGGTTTCCGAGCTCGCGTCCAAGACCTACAGTTTTTAGTTTCTCAACGGTCACCATAAGTTATTTGTCTCCAAGAAACCCATTTGCATCACTATCACTCATTACACCTAAGCACTTTTTCGGTATTTAGGGGAGACTCCGTTACAGGCACACGAGCAAGCGGTGGCGTTGCTACTTTGGTGGCGCCTAATATCTCTGCCACCAATATACCATTAACCACGCCGTTGCAAGCTGTCGCTGTTCGTATACAGCGGGAGAGCATCTCTTTTACCATCTGCAACATTTATCTGCCTCTGCTCTGTGTAGTGCAAAAGCAGGATCTTCAGGCTCTTTTGGCTCAGCTCCCCTCACCGTTACTCATCTTGGGAGATCTGAATGCCAAACACACGCTCTGGGGCTCCGACATTGATGGTGCTCGTGGCTGCCTCATAGTAGACGCGTTCGATTCGTATGGCCTGATTTTGCTGAACACTGGTGACCCGACATTTTTGTCATCCGCTTATGGTACGCACTCGGTACTAGACGTCTCATTCTGCATCCCGGTATTAGCTCCACTCCTTGATTGGTCTGTGCTTTCCGACCTCTTTGGGAGTGATCATTACCCAATTAACATCCATTTATCCGGCCGCCACCATGCGCCTTCGCGACATCCTCGCTGGATTATTTCCAAGGCTGACTGGGAAAAGTTTCATTCCCGTATACACCTCACCGACGATGGTTTTGTGGAATATTTTACATGTTCCATCCTGCTCGCCGCTGAATCCAGCATTCCTCGAGGTTCTTCTACCCCACGTCATACCCCTGTACCCTGGTGGTCTGAGGAATGCCGTGTGGCTATAAAAGCACGCAAACGTGCTTTGCGGCTGTTTCAGTTGCACCCGACAGAAAAGAACTTCATTGCTTTTAAACGTTCTCGAGCTAGGGCACGTTTTGTGCTTCGCAATGCGAAACGAAGATCCTGGGAAGCCTACGTGTCTTCCCTTTCTCGTCGCAGCTCCGCCAAACAGGTATGGTCAGCTGTTCGGCGGATGTATGGCAAGTATCGCCGAACGGTCATTCCCGGACTTACCCTCAACGACTCCATCTGCACTACCGAGCAAGATATAGCCGAAGCCCTTGCCACCTCATTCGCTGCTACTAGCCAAACGGCTAGTTACGACGCCCTTTTCCTTCCTATTAAGGAAGCTGCGGAGCGAATAAAACTGAATTTTAATAGCGAATGTAATGAGCCGTACAACCAACCTTTTACCGCTGCCGAGCTTGCACATTCTTTAACCCTAGCTAAGGACTCTTCTCCCGGTCCCGATGACATCCACAGACAGATGCTGCTACATCTTCCACCCGATGCGATGTCCTTCCTTTTAGGCATGTATAACCGCATCTGGCATGAGCGGGTTTTTCCATCTTCCTGGCAAGAGGGTATCGTCATCCCCATCCCTCGACCGGGAAAGGACCGCACACTTCCATCTAGCTACCGCCCCATTTGCCTGACGAGTGTCGTCTGTAAGACCTTTGAGCGAATGGTAAACTCTCGGTTAGTGTGGTGGCTCGAAATCAATAACCAGCTGTCCAACCTTCAAAGCGGTTTTCGTCACCATCGCTCTGGTGTTGACAATCTAACACGCATTGAGGCTTACATTCATGATGCCTTTCTTCTGCAGCAGCATGTGGTGGGAGTTTTCTTTGACCTGGAGAAGGCCTATCTTGGCCTACCACTTGGCGGTATGGCATACTACGTAACCTCCACAGTTACGGTATGCGAGGCCACTTACCGGAATTTTTAGGTAACTTTTTAGCACTACGTCGTTTTCTTGCCCGTATGGGGAACAGTATTTCAAGGGAGCGGATCCAGGAGAATGGTGTACCTCAAGGGTCGATTCTAAGCGTCGCCCTTTTTGCCGTGGCTATTAACGGCATTACTAGTGTCGTTCGCGGCGGAATGTTGACGACTTCGCTATATATTATCGTTCTTGTAACTTAGATCATATAGAGCGTCAACTGCAGTTGACCATCAACCAGCTGGCAGCCTGGGCGCTTCGAAACGGCTTCCGTTTTTCGCCTGCGAAAACACAGTGTGTCCACTTCCATCGCCTACGGGGTATTCACCCTCCACCTGATCTTCACTTGAACGGCACACCCCTGCCATTTGTCTCGCACCTGAAGTTCTTGGGCCTCTACTTGGACAGACAACTCAACTGGGAGCACCACATTCGTCACCTTCGAGCCTCTTGCGATCGTTCTCTTCGGGTGCTGAAGGTATTATCTGGAGCATCTTGGGGGTGGGCGATCGCACGGTAATGTTGAGGCTGTACTGCTCTCTGGTTCGGTCCAAGCTAGACTACGGCAGTTTTATTTATGGCGCAGCGACCGCCTCTAATGTGTAGTGTTTAACGCCCGCTTTTACTACATACGGCACCGCAGGCGGTGACACTGATGATACATGAGATGAAGATGGAGCACCGGTAGAATGAGATGGCGGGGGAAACCGGAGGTCCCGGAGAAAACCCGCCCCAACGCCGTGTTGTCCACCACAATTCTCACTTTGCGGTCGCCTGGGATCGAACCCGGGCCACCTTGGTGAGAGCCAAGCGGTCTAACCACTGAGCCACGGCGTAGCCTGACCGCCTCTAAACTTCGCCTTCGCCTTTTAGACACCGTGCATCATACTGGCATCCGCCTTGCCACAGGAGCCTTCCGCACCAGTCGAGTCGACTGCCTGTATGCAGACTCAGGCGAACCTCCACTCCATATTCGTCGCTCGCTGTTACTCTGCTCGTACGTCTCGAAGTTGGCAAGTTATCCCAATCATCCTTGTTTTAAACCAGTTCTGCGTCCAGATTTAGTCCACCGTTATATGCGCCCTGGTTCTCGGACACGCCCAATGGGAATAAGATTTCGGGATCTCCTACATTCGCATGGCCTCCGAATGCCTCGCGTGGAGAGGTCGTCCATCTGCCCTTATCCTGCATGGCAGCTCAATCGTGCGCGGTTCGATCTCGCTCTTTCAAGCAACTCTAGACTCGCTACTCCACATTCGGTGTTCCAACAACTTTTTGCCAAACTACTGGGCCGTTACCCTAACTATGTTCCGGTCTTTACAGACGGCTCTCAGTTGGGTAGCACTACGGGTTGCGCATTCTTCATTAACGGTGAGACTCATAAATTCCCCCTTCTGGACTCCACTTCAGTTTTCTCCGCAGAGCTGTATGCCATCCTCTATTTGCTCCTTTTTATTTGCAAGTTAGTTCTTGGCTCTTTTATCATCTGCACTGACTCTCTAAGTGCTCTTCAGGCCTTGCAACAGCACACTGCCGCTCACACCCTTGTTTTAAAAATACAGACCCAGATCTCGCAAATGCTCAGTCGCGGCTACAATTTTGTTTTTACTTGGACCCCAGGCCATGTGGGGATTTCCGGGAACGAGGAGGTGGACGCGGCTGCTAAGTCCGCTTGCCGTTTGCCCCGGAGTTTAACAACTAGGGTGCCGTACCAGGATGTGCAACGTTTCTTCCGTCGCCAACTCCTATCTGCTTGGCAGCACTCCTGGACAGCTTTGGAAGGCACACAACTCCGGGCAATAAAGGAGAGCGTACAACCCTGGCTAACTTCCTGCAGGGATAACCGGCGAGCCGAGGTGATTCTCACCCGGCTGAGAATTGGGCACACACGAGCGACTCATGGTCATTTGTTAGAGGGGAACCGGCCCCTGTGTGTGCTCCGTGTGCAGTACGCCTCACTCTGCGGCATGTATTGCTGGATTGCCCGCAGCACACCCTCGTTCGCCAGTCTTTGGGCTTAAGGACTAACTTGCTCGATGTTTTAAGGGACAACCCAGTGGCCGTGGATAAGGCACTGCGGTTTGTTGCGGAAATTAGTTTTAATAAACAAGTGTGACTTGTATTTTATATTTTTTAATTTCAGAGATTTTAAATTATTAGTCTTTAGATGGTTTTTTATGTCCTTTTAACAGTTGAGTGTTTTATATTTTACCTTTTTAGCTAAATGTTTTTTAGGTTTTAGTGTTGACTTCGGGCCCAAATGACCTTGTTGTCGACGGGCCCTAAAACACCACACACTCACTCACTCACTCACTAAAATCATAAGACAGATACCAATATGATCAGATAGCAACATGTTATTCAAGGGACTTTAAATACTAGCTATACCTACCATATATTTATGTATTAGTGATGGCCTCTTTTATCCATCAAAATTTGCATCCCTTTCAAAGGAACTCAGCCTTGCATGATTATAACACAAGAGTATGTAGTGACACACATGTCAGTACACTTAGGCTTACCAGGTGTCTTAAATCACTATTCCATCAGGATATAAATATGTACATCCATCTTCTAGCTAGTGTGAAAAAGCTAAAGCAGAACAAATTTAGAATAATCATCAAAGATCATATTACTTTCCATTAAGGAGTAAAAAACGTAACCCATGGCATAACAGCCCCAAATGGGCCTGAGCCTACCAACCTGACTGCTGGCCTCACGCCCACTTATGCACGGCAGAGGTGGGCGATCATCCAACCGATACAGGAAGGAGATGTGGTCAGCATCTCGGCATCCCCCAGCCGGAATGTTGGTTTTCGTGACCAGGGCCACTTACCTAGTGTTAGCTCCTCACTTTCCTCAAAATGCTGAGTGAGCACCAGTCCTATACCCAGGACCTTAAATCCCCACCACATGGGTGGGATCGAACCCGGGCCGCTTGGCCAGGGACAAAGCCATGCTGCCTTAGCCCACTATGCCATGGTGCAGAACCCATTAAGGAGTATGTGGATGAAATTCTAAGTACCATGGATCAGAGGATATTGCGCCCTGGATTTAAAATTATAGGATCTCTCAGAAACAAGTGATATATCACAGGATAGGCAATAATAATTGTTCTATTTTATTTAGCAATTTTTGGAAACATATATTTGTTATTATATTTACATTATTTGTGATTATGCCTTGGAAAGTCTGTTTCTCAAGGCTGATTATAAATAAATGAATAATTCTATAAATAAATATTCTCTTGAATTTGTTAGGTTTAGCAGAAGAAAAGTTCTATTAGCCACCTAGTATTCATTGTAGAATAATGTAGAACACAGGAAAATGTTTCTTTTTTCTATAAAAGGTTGACACATTTATTAGGCTACTAAACATTTTACTTCTTGTTCTTAGCTCTAGAATATTTCTATATACTTAAACTTACCATTGATTAGTTTGATCATTGACATTAGGTAAATGTGCAACAGTGCTGTTACTGATTGTTTTATTTTTAATAATATACTAGCTGATAAGTCGAACTTCATACTGCCAATAAAAGATGTCTGAACTTATCCATATAAATAAAGTGAATTCAGATTAGTTATTTACTCTGCAAATTGAGGTGAAGTTTAAATACAACACAGTTACAATTAACTTAATAAATTTAAAGCTTTCTGTTAAACAACATTTTTGTCTTTTTTTTTTGTGCATAAATATATAAAGATGATTTTTTCCTACATGCGGATATGCAACATATAATTAATTATCCATGAGAGAAACAGCAAAATTCCAAGTTGATTCTGCAAATTTCCAATGACTGCCCTTCCGATTTATTCATGGTCATTGCAAAGGCCAAACTCATGGGACATTGTACATGCTTAAAATCAAAAGGTAGAATCATCGGAATATGCAGGATCAAGATATCTTATCCTTTTTACTTTCCCTTGATAATTGAGTCTTCAATGATGTTATTCGTTAGCTTTTTGACAGTAATCTCATCCCATTGCACAGTCCTGGTTGGTTAATGTTATGCAGCATGATCATAGCTGATACTACTTTCAATTTTAAATTGTGAGGTGGGAGTCCAGGCAATTCTAATGAATTTAAAAAATCTGTGGGCTAGTTGACTACGTCATCCTGGTTTATAACTGTGTCAAATGATTTGCACGAAAACAATTCCCCTGGAAGAAACAAACACTCTAGAATGGAATTCTGGTATATGAACACGACTATTAGCATTACCTGCATCTTGCTTCTCATCAGTGCGGTCAACTTGTTACACATTTGTTGAGTATTACAACCTAAGTCAGGTTGTCTTCTCCTTGGCATAGTAAAATGTTTCTGTGAACTTCACAGAGTTACAAAGGAATTCAATTAATTTTGTGTCAATTCAATTCATATTCACGAACTCACAAACACAAATTATAAAGAAAATATCCAAGAATTCACCAATATTTGACAATTGTCTGTGGTAAAATATAGTGTTATAGTGCGTTCAGATTTTAATTTTGTATCTAATCTTTGAGAGTTATATCAAAGGAATAGTTTAGCTACATAAAAAGGTTACTGACCTTTTAACTGGAAATAAACATTATTTAATAAGATATGGTAAGTGAAATAGCTTTGAAAACTTTGGCAAGGAGTAGAATATCATTCTTCTTTGTTATGCTTTTGTTTGTTGAAAAAAAAGTGTATATGCTCCATAAAAGTTTGCATGTTTACTTTTATATTTAGTTAATAACCCAGTCCATTGGAACTTCAATTCTTTTCTCACGTTTTAAACCTTCCTTGGACTTATACAAATATTTCAAAACCAAAATTAGGCAAATCGCTTCAGTGGTTATCAAGTTTTGTGAGACTAACAAACATCAATTCAGTTTTATATATAGATAATGGAATATTAGTAACATAAAACACAAAATTGAGCCTCTGGAAAATCTTAATTGAAATATTCTTAAAAATTTGTATGACCTTCCTGATTCTTTGTTATGTTTAGATGAAACTAGTAAATATAACCAAATCAAATAATATAGTACACTAAAGTTATTGAGATACTGTATTTAGATTAATAACAAATCATTTCTCTGTTAATATTCTTATGCCAATTCAGCACTTTTTTTTTAATTTCAACAGTGTGTCTTTGTCTTTAGTTGACACTGCTTTCTTCAATCCCTTTTGTTAGTTTGCTTCAAATCTTGTTCTTCATCTTCTCAATCCTCTTAAAGTAATTTCATGTATTGTGTGCAAAGCTCTTCTGCAACTTTCAGAATATTTTTGCTGAGACATGTTACTTGTACTGTTGTCTTGATAACATTCATTTAAATGCTGGCAGTGGATATAATAATATAGTGCATGGTGGTGTTGGAAGTGATGGTGGCACAGCATTGGCTGTTGGTTGATGGTTGTTTACATTTTCTTGATGTTGCAGGAATGGATAGTCCAAATCTTTTCTCCAAAAGCTGATTATTATATTATGTTAAGATTCCTATTACATAGTATAATTCTTACTAAGTTTCAGTTAATTTAAGCATTTTGGATAATGGTAAAAGGATACAATCTCAACAGTTGTACTGTTTGTCCCAGCACATGAGATACATACTTTTTCCACTTCAGACAGTACCTTAGTTTGTGACAGTGGGTTTGGACCCCTGATGCTTTATTTTTGCGCGTTGGGTTTGCCGATCCATCTTCCTGAAATGTCTGCTCTGAATCTGAAACTGAATAGTATTGGTATCTGCACGTATAGTACCAATGGTAAGTATTTCCGCTGCGCTCTTTTTAGTATTTGTTGTAAATTGAATCCTTTTCTGGTCATCTCTGATTGTGTCTTGTTGAGCATATTTGCCAAAAACCGTAAGTCTCGGTACCAGAAGTCAGCTTAAATTGTTCCATTTCTTTTAAGTCTATCGGTTTTATTCGGTGTCTGTTAGCTAGTCTTATGATATTTATGTGAGTAAATGGGTTAACATAAATTGTTTGATTTACTTTAATATGATCTGTGCATATGCTTCTTTAAAGGTATTTGTGTAACTGATTTTGTAGTTTATGAATTTGGTAAAGCATTATTTATGGAAATTGAGTTTGAATTATTCAAATTGAATGCATTTACTACACTGTTGCTAGCTAGCATAACTATATACATATATACTTTGGTAAATAAGGGACCTTTAAATTCTCAGTTTTGAGATGTTTGTTTAACTTTAGTCAAAAAACTCGGTATGACCCCATCCAGTTTCCCATAAACAGCTCCTTTGTAACAGAAACTCAGATTACAAAATTTTTAGGAATATGGATTGATTCCAGTCTAAATTGGGAGCATCATATAAAGCAATTAGGTGAAAAGCTAAGTCGACTGTGCTACGCGTTCCGAATTCTAACAAAGGTACTAAACATTGAGGTATTAAAAACAATATATTTTGGATATATACAACCTATAATTACATATGGAATTATTCTGTGGGGGTCCACATCCAAGTCCTCGTGTATATATAAAATGCAAAAAAGAATATTAAAAATAATTAAAAAGGTTCCCTTAAGAACAGAAAGCAAGCCAATATTTCAAGAATTTAACATCTTACCTGTTCAATGTATTTATATTTATGAAGTAGTTTATTTTATACATAGGAATAGATCACTATTTACAAGTAATTCAGATTGTCACACATACAATACAAGGAACAGTAAAAATATACATCTAAATCATCATCGTCTCAGTCTGAGTCTAGATTTCATCTCTCACAAAGGAATCATTCTATATAATAAACTCCCAGCTAAGATAAAAAATCTAAATAATAAAAATTTCAGAAAAGCTGTAAAAAATATCCTAATAAAAATAATGCCACAGACAATAGATGAGTTTTTGAGAAGTAGAATTGAATAATAAAGTAAATATTGTTTTTTTTTTTTTTTGGTAAAAATTATGTCTATTACAGTCTAGTTTTTGGAAGTGTAATACATTAAAAATTGTGTGACCTAAGTTGCATTATTCTTAATTGCTATTGTATTATTATTCTGTCAATTACTATTGTATTATTTAACTACTATTGTATTGTTTAATTACTAGTGCATTATTAATTACTATTGTATTCATAATGTTATTGCTCAAAAGAATTGTATTATTCCTACGGGCACAAATTTGACGAAGCCATGAATATTGTATGTTCTTACGGTGAATAAAACTTACTTACTTACTTACTTACTATATACTGTTAACTTCAGGAATTAATGTAAATTCATGTAAATTTATAAATTTATTCTGGTTTTAGTGAATTGATGCTCATGTATATCTGATTTTTCCTGTGTTGTGTTTTTACGAACACTTACAGTATTTTATTGTCAGTTATTTATTCCATCACTGTTAGGATAGTTCTCTGATTAAATTTCCACAGGTTTTACTTAAAGTTAAATTGTTGAAGGGGCATACATGAGTCATTTCATAGATTGCTGACCCCGCAACCTGAACTTCTGTTTATCTTTGAGTTAGACAGTGCTGATAGTACTGTAGACCCACAACAAGAAGGCAAGCTAGAGGAATGTGTAATGTAATCGCTTTTGCTGTCCTAATGGTGTTTATGCTCACCTTCCCAGTATAACAAGGATGCTAGATTCGTTTAAAATATGCAAGTGTTGTCACATAATTCATCTATGTATAATACCTATCACTACAGTTACTACAACAAACTTTAGATCTGGCAGCATGGGCGACTCACATGTACTCTCACACACTCATTTCCTAGTAAAAGAACCACTAACAGATCAGATAAACAGTTCAAACCCCTCTCCCCTTAATTCGTCTCTTGCCTTCTTGTCGTGGGTCTACAGTATAGATAATATTGTCTAGCTGTAGTGAAGTGAGGCATGTGTAATTCAGCTGAGGAGAGGGCATACTGGTACTAAATAAATATAAAGAATACAAGTTAAATTTTTTGTATTATGAAACTCCATAACTTACATTTATAATTGCAATTTAAAATGGATTCATGGTGACTACTATTTAGGAGAAGGTGGATACATTGTTTCCAATCATTGTTGATCTGTCAGAGCAGCAGCTAAGTGAAGTCGTACATCTATAAATTAAGACCCTTCTTTTAAATCATTCTTTTACAGTCTATAAACAAAATCATTAAGAAAGTTTGAAGAAATAATTATAAGAACTTTATTTTGGTTGCAGCTGATTGTGATGAAGAAACCATGTGCAAGATATGATCAAGAACTACAGCTAGCATATAAGTCACCAAAAATTATGCAGCTGAACCAAGAAAATGCTAAATTATATGAATATCTAACAGAGCATGCTGGACAAAACATCACAAATATAACAGATGTTGAATTTCTTTATAATACTCTTGAAATTGAGGTAAGAAAATGTATATTTTAATGATTTATTGTTATAAAGAATTTGATGCTGTAATGAGCTTAAAGGAGTATAATTTATGTAAATAAAATATTGATTTATAATGTTTAGGGTCTATTTAATCTTTTATAACTTATTATTATGGCTCAGAATTTGATGATCCAAAGTCAAAGAAAAGTAAACAATAACATTCCCTTAAATTTTGGGGAAAATGACATTAAAATTTTAAAAGGTGACCGTTAATTATTTTTGTAATTTTAACATTCAAAATTTAAAAGTATATATCATTTGTATTAATTACTATAATTAGAAATTTTATGTAATGTATCCCATACATATTCATATACATACTAAGAAAAATGTATTTAGGCATCTGTTATTCAACACCGCCATAAACAGCCATTGCCATTCGTAGGTTCTCAGGTTTGAAGGATTGCTGGTTGTCTTGAGAAACATTCCTATACTTTGAAAAAATCCTCTTTACTTCAACTGACGTCATGGGTGCATAATTGAATTGACCAAGGTTCTCTGGTGTTAAAGCTTCCTCAAAACAACTAAAGTAAAAATGCATTATGCGTGATTGCAGGAATTTAATAACAGTAACATCAAAATTAATCAGAAAAACTACTTGTTAATATATTAGATTAGATTTTATTGTGCATATTCCAACATTTTACAATTTACAATTTGGCTACAATTACATGTCTTTACCCTGTTGCTACCTTGGCTTACATGACACCCTGGTCTTCTGCACTGCCAGGTAGCTCTTAACCTCCATGCCTCCTTGTTAAATAATTAGTCCCATTCTTCACCCTCATCTTCCTTTCTTATATTTTTTACATTCCTGACCCCATTTTTCTTTTACTTTCTGCAAGAACTTGCCAATACTTCTTACCTTCTTTTCCTTTCTGCCCGTTAACATTTTTAAAGTTACTATCCTCTTCTCTACTTTCTCCCATTTTTCCTCCCAAACCTTTTTTCTTCACATTGTAACCTCCTCGCATTCTGTTAGATAGTGTTCTATGCTTTCTTTTCCCCCACAATTCACAAATTCCATTTTCCCTATCTCTTATCCCTCTTTGAAATATTGTTGCTGTTCTCATCCAAGCTAACCCTTCTCTCTCTTGCCTATTACAGTAATCTACATATGCTTCTCGTCCCAATTTCTTTTTATTTGCTTGTAAAATTGTAATGATTTCTTAGTTTCTAGAATTCCCCATATTTCCTGTCTTTCTATATCTTCTATTCTGCATTTTACCAATTTACCCACATTGCTTGTATTTCTTTCCTCTAATCTCCATATATCTCCCATTCCTATTTTTTCGATAATTCCTCCTATCTCTGCTCACCAACTATTTTCCTTTGCTTTTAAGAGAATAAATATTTCACATCAAAGCATAAATGCCTTTTCAATTTTTTAGAATTTTATGTAATTTTATGATAATATGACAAACACTTTTTATAATGTAATGGTCACTTTGTACTAGAATTTTATTCAGTTTTAATTACAAACTCTTAATTTTCAAGACATAGAATGTGAGGACATAAAAGAATGTGACAGCTTTAAAATACTCCAAGAATAATGACATTCTCTGTAAATAGTACTGTGAATAGTCTGTAGTAATATACTCAATAACATAATACTTAAAGGAACAACATAGCCTTGGTGAACATTCTTTATGTTAAGTTTATTTTAATAGAAGAAAGAAATTAATTAAACATAAAGATTATGAAAAGAATTATGATCAAGATGTAGTATATTTTGTGTATTTTATGTAAGAATATTATATGCAGGAAAGCTGTTGGACATCATCAGTTAAATGTAGGCTAATTCTAATACTATGAATTGTATTCATCACACAGCAGAAATTAGCTACTGATGAAACATTAGATGTAAATATGCCACACAAACAAATTTGTTTACGTGTGTGAACTCTCTGAGAGGCAAATAAATTGAAGCAGTATCGCTTATGGGTGTACACAAGTTCCACGTTGGGACGCCAATTTGATGCAAAAATGATGATGGTGGCGATCACAGAAGTCGGCGAGCAATGAGGTTTCTCTCAGGGTATGCGTGGATGTGTGTGAGAAGGAAATTTTACAACACTGGAATGCCCGTTTCCAAATTATTTATTCACTGCTTCTTATTTCAAACCTCGAAATGGAAGCTGCCGACCGAGGGTTACCAATCACGGTTTATAGTGACTGAATGCTAATTATATCTCTCGATAAATTTTGATGACCTGACAAATATTCAAGACCGAACAAGTTGACCACCCTAATAGGCTGCACGTTTGACTCTTCTTGATATCGGCTACACGCCGGATAAATGTTTATGATGTCTTTCTAGCCGCACACCCGCCTTCATCGGCGGCAAGCCGAAGAGTCTACCCCCACAACTGCGTGTGTGTCTTTATATATCACTTTCACTCTCCAAATTCCTTTTTAAACAAAGTCCTTTTGTGGCTGTTTTGGTCGCCATTGTAAACGATTCGAAGAATACCCTATTCATGTATGTCAAGTGACAATTCCTTTAGAAACCTTCTAAGGTCACTGTTCCTTTCATTCATGGCATTGTTATAAACAGTTTCCCCAACTAAACTAGCCTTGGGGCTTGGTCTCACAAAGAATCAACATTCCTTCGACGTCTATCATTATTCTTTGCTCCTGCAAACAATAATTTCGGTATCAAATGCCCCCATAGATATTGTTTTATTATCCCATAATGAAATAATATATATGTCTTGCCCGAATATAACGCAAAATATTAGACCTTTGTCAGCAACTTCCAATTTGTTTTACAATTTCTTTTCACAACATTAATTTTTACATGACATTTCCTGAAAATTATTCACATGGTTATATAACAACATTTCATTTAATATTTACCAACATTCTGTTCTGCAATTTTCAACTTTTAAATATTACTCGGAAAATATTTTAATCTACCTCATCTCTCTTTTTCTCCATCTGATCTACTTAAAATTAATTCATATTGTTGTTACACTTGAAACAATTCCTCAATATACACTCTTATGTTTAAATCAATGGTACATTCATAAGATTATATTTGTATACAACATTTCTGAGTTCTTCTTCTTGATTCTATATAAATATTCTTTTCAAAAGTCTTTCATTGTTCTGATATTTTTTTAACTGATTAAATTTTTTTTATACATTTCCGAATACTTCTTTATGATTTTATATAAATATTATTTTCAAAAGTCTTTAAGTGTTCTAATTTTCATTACTATATTTTTCTTTTCACTTGTTTAGTTTTAAGTTTCACTGCACTGTCACCACACTGTTTATACTTAACCTATACATTTTACACTACACTATCTATACTTAGCCTATACATTTTACAAGTTTATTTCTTCTCCTTTTACAATTTGTTATGGCGATTTTAAATACTTTAGCCTAAGTTCCTACCATTTACAAGAAAATTCATCCTACCACAACGTACTTCGAAAATACAAGAGAATTTTGCGGACTTTTCCATGTATAAAGGACTTATTTATTCTACATCCCCATGAGTTTTCCATATCTAGCTTAGATATCGGACATCGATCTCTTTTCCTATCATTTCTACACATATTCTGATGGAACTGTGCCCCTTGCCCGAAATATTTTAATATTTCTGTTTCGTTTATTCCTGGATTTTGCATGTTTTTCAATGTTTCATTTGTCACCGTGATCTCTATTGCTACCTCACTAATTTCACTTGTGGTTTTCTCCAAATTCCTCGTCAGTTTTCTAATTTCCCATTCTGATACTACCAATTTACTCCTAGTTTCTTCTAACTCTTTTCTAGCAATTTCTCCTTCTTTATCTAATTTCTGTACGATTTCCTCCCTCAGTTTTCTGCTTTTACTATCTGACCTTTCATTAACTAGATTCAAAATTTCAGTTTCATTTGTCACCGTGATCTCCATTGCTAACTCGTTCATTTCATTTGTGATTTTCTCCAAATTCCTCGTCTGTATTCTATTTTCCCTCTCTGATACTTCTAGTCTACTCCTAGTTTCTCCTAACTCTTCTCTAGCCATTCCTATTTCTTCGTCTAATTTCTGTACTATTTCCTCCCCAAGTTTTCTGTTTTCACTATCGGACCTTTCATTAGTTAGATTCATAACTTCATTTTCAGCATTCTCCGTCTCCTCACTAACATCTCTCCCTAAACTGTCTGTTACCTGATCAGTTTCTTCTCTTACATTCTCTATTTCTTGACTATCTTTCCTGACATTCTCAAACGCTTGTTCATTCTCTGTCTTCTTTCCTAGTTCTACTTCTCCTACCTCTAACTTCTCAACACTATCATCTATCTTTTCTCCTATCTGCTGAAACGTTTGATTGCTACTGTCTATTTCCCCACTCAAACTTTGATGATTATTACCTATCTTTTCACTTAAAATTTGATTCCCATCATCTATCACTTTACTTAAATCTTGATGCATATCATCTAACTTGTTACTTAAACTTTGACTTAAACTTTGATAATTATCATCTAACTTTTTACTTAAACTTTCATTGTCTTTTCTTAAACTTTCGAACATTTTCATGACTTCCCGTAACATATTTATTCTCATTTCTACATTATTTGTTGCAGTTCTAACACACTCTGCTACTTCAACTACTCCCTGCCTACTGTTATTACCATAAACCTCTCGAACTTCCATGTTTTCTACAAATTTTACTTAAAATCTTGTTTTTCACTTCTCAAATAAATTCACCATAGTCTAGTATATAATTTTACACTCTGTACCTTTGATTGTTTTTACTGGCTCCCGATGATGTCACTGATGACGATGCCGGCCTCCTTTCTTCTGTACAGTCAAGCTGTTGACGAATTTCTTGATGGGTCGACCGTCCTCCTGTCGAACCACCTTCACCTGTTGAACCTCGCTGTCGGGTTGAAACTCCTTCTAGGTTGAATCTGCTTTTCTTGTTGAACCTCGTCGTCGGGTTGAAACTCCTTCTCGTATCGGGCTGAACCTCCTCCTCGTATCCGGCTCCACTTGTTGTCGAACGTCCTTCTCCTATCGTGCTGAACCTCCTCCTCTTATCGGGCCCCACGTTGGGCGCCAGTTTGAAGCAGTATCGCTTATGGGTGTACACAAGTTCCACGTTGGGACGCCAATTTGATGCAAAAATGATGATGGTGGCGATCACAGAAGTCGGCGAGCAATGAGGTTTCTCTCAGGGTATGCGTGGATGTGTGTGAGAAGGAAATTTTACAACACTGGAATGCCCGTTTCCAAATTATTTATTCACTGCTTCTTATTTCAAACCTCGAAATGGAAGCTGCCGACCGAGGGTTACCAATCACGGTTTATAGTGACTGAATGCTAATTATATCTCTCGATAAATTTTGATGACCTGACAAATATTCAAGACCGAACAAGTTGACCACCCTAATAGGCTGCACGTTTGACTCTTCTTGATATCGGCTACACGCCGGATAAATGTTTATGATGTCTTTCTAGCCGCACACCCGCCTTCATCGGCGGCAAGCCGAAGAGTCTACCCCCACAACTGCGTGTGTGTCTTTATATATCACTTTCACTCTCCAAATTCCTTTTTAAACAAAGTCCTTTTGTGGCTGTTTTGGTCGCCATTGTAAACGATTCGAAGAATACCCTATTCATGTATGTCAAGTGACAATTCCTTTAGAAACCTTCTAAGGTCACTGTTCCTTTCATTCATGGCATTGTTATAAACAGTTTCCCCAACTAAACTAGCCTTGGGGCTTGGTCTCACAAAGAATCAACATTCCTTCGACGTCTATCATTATTCTTTGCTCCTGCAAACAATAATTTCGGTATCAAAGAGTGGCAAATAAAAACACACTAATATGAATGCGTCACAACACTTGATGTGTTTCCTTACTCTTAAAGCTTCGAAATGTTTAAAAAATAAAAGTCAGTAATTTTCAAGGTAGAGAATTATTAATTTATTTATATATTTAATTGATGAGTAATAAATATAATTTAAAGTGTGTTTATTTTCAAATCAACATACTTCCAGTTTATAAGGCAGATACACAAAATATACACTATGTGATATCCAGACATCTGACTGAAAATGACTTACAAGTTCATGGTGCCCTCCATCAGTAATGCTGGAATTCACTATGGTGTTGGCCCACCCTTAGTCTTGATGACAACTTTCACTCTTGCAAGCATACTTTCAGTCAGGTGCTGGAAGGTTTCTTCGGGAATAGCAGCCCATTCTTCACGGAGTGTTGAACTGAGGAGAGGTATTAATGTAGGTCGGTGAGGAATGGCACAAAGTCAGCATTCCAAAACATCCCAAAGTTGTTCTATAGAATTCAAGTCAGGACTCTGTGCAGGCCAGTCCATTATAGGGATGTTATTGTTGTGTGACCACTCTGCCGCAGCCCGTACATTATGAACAGGTGCTCAATCATGTTGAAAGATGTAATTGCCATCCCTCAATTGCAGTGCAAGTCTCCCTTGAGAAAAACACGACCACACCATAGCACCACCACCTCTGAATTTAACTGTTGGCACTACACATGCTGGCAGATGATATTCCCTCTGCATTCGCCATACCCACACCTTCCATCGGATCGCCACATTGTGTATCGTGATGCGTCACTCCAGACAATGTTTTGCCACAGTTCATTCTTCTGATGATGACACTCCTTGCACCAAGCGAGGCATCATTCGGCATTTACCTGCATGATTTGTGGCTTAAGAACAGCTGCTCAACCATGGAATTCAAGTTTTCTCACCTCACACCTTTCATAGTACTTGGAGTGGATCCTGATGCATTTTCGAATTCCTGTGTGATGGTCTGGATAGATGTCTGCCTATTACACTTTACGACCCTCTTCAACTGTCGGTTTTCTCTGTTATTCAGCAGACGAGTTCGACTTGTACACTTTTGTGCTGTACGTGTCCCTTCACATTTTCACTTAACTATCATATCAGAAACAGTGGGCCTGGGATATTTAGGAGTGTGGAAATCTTATGTACAGACTTCTGACACAAGTGACACCCAATCACCGGACCAGCTTTAAAGTCCATGAGTTCCGTGGAGCGTCCCATTCTGTTTTCTCATGATGTCTAATGAACTACTGAGGCTGCAGATAATGAGTACCTGGTAGTAGGTGGCAACACAATGCACCTAATATTAAAAACATATGTTTTTGGGGGTGTCCAGATACTTATTCAATTACATTCATGCATAGTTCAATTACATTCATTCAAACATATATACATACATAAATAACATAACACACACACATACACATGCACAAGCACACTAAAGCTAACAAAGGCATGTTAATAACAAACAGGATATATTCATTGTGAAAAAACTGTTCTTTGACCTTAGTTCATTTATTGCTCATTTCTTTATGATATGCCTTTATGATTACAGTATTAGCATTACAGTGCATACAGTATATTTTCTAAAAGTCTCAAAATTAAATATTGGCATTTTAATTTAAACACTATCTATATTTTGTGAAGATGACTTGAGGTCACATGAATTGATGTGGCAAAATAACTATTTGTGCACTTCATGCACCTTGTTTTTCTTAGGTAGACTGTTCCCCTTCAACAGATCCTTGATTGCACACAATTTGACATGTTCATGATGTTTGCTAGAACTGCAATGGGGCAAGACCCATTGTAATACTGTAAATACTGCACATTACAGGTGCTCCAGAACACAGTAAATCTGGTTATTTGGATCTCTCCCATATATGTCCATGGCAGGGATAAATGGTCATTAAGGGCCAAAGAGGCCAGGCCTCATTGATAATATTGTTGCGAAGCCATTATCTACGATAGCGCGGCTTGTGTACACAAAGAGCCGGCAAATAAAGATAGCTGAGATAAAGGACTTGCCGGCATAGATTAAGTTGTTACGCTTCTGGAAGGTGATAGAATATTCGGTTTCTTTATTGTTCTGGAACAGTCTCGAATTTATCAATAGGGTATTTAAGAAGGCGACGACTCACCAAGAGTCAGTCGTAAGCAGTAAACAGCTGTAGAGTGTTGTTGTAACGAGAGCTGATGTAATCAGAACACAGTTTGTTATTGTCATTGACCTTGGTAGATTGTTTGTGTATGTGATGTAATGTTGTTACGTGAGAATTGAACAGTGTATTTCTACGGAAATAAAGAATATTTGGAATATCTGCAACTCGGACTTTAAATTCTACGAACCCACAAAGTCACAATATCATGCAATTTATAGGCATCTTTTAGTTTGAAGAAAATAATAATTTTATATCTTATTCAATTATTATAATCATTACAGACAATAATTTAGTGTACCATAATTCTTAATGGTTACTGAAATTTGCTACCCGTGGTGTTGTGCATGACAACCATGCCGGTCTCCTTTGCAAAGCAGAACATTGGGCCAGATTACATTGGGCTCCGGTCTCTCATTTCCCCTCTACACACTTTGCCAGTACTGTGTCTATACCTTCCTTGCTCCCCCACTCTCCTCTTCCTACATCACTTACAGTAATGCTTGGGGTCTGCTAGTTGCTGCCTGTTACATGAAGTTTTAGCATTCATGTGATTGTTGTTGGATCTTTACCATTTGGTGGACAAAGTAGTGTAGTTTTAAAATAAGTACAGTGAATTATTTATTGAAAAGTCCCTTTCATTCATTAAAGGTAGAATAAAAACTTGAAATTAAATGGTTGGTTAGGTGCACATAAGCTACATTTACACAACAAGATGGCAGAAAACAGAACTTCGTGCAAAAGTTGGTTTAGTAAAAATTCAGGGCTAACTGCAAGTGAGGAGAAACAAAGTGTCTTTTGCATTTACTGTTTGTTATTTGGTGGTGAAAGATGATGTAATGTTGTAAGGATCTGAAACATTTGAGTGAACGAATTGCAAAACATGAGTCAAGTGCAATTCACTTACAAAATGCCTATAAATTTCAATTATTGGGAACTGTAAACATTGTGGTTCAGATTGATTCTGCACATAAAATATCAATCCAGAAACACAGTGAACTAGCCACTAAAAATAGATGCATACTGAACAGAGTGTTAAGAGTGCAAAAAATTGTGCAGAACCTGTTTCTTAAATTCTTGTGTGCAATTAAGTTTTATACATTTTGGTTTGCATAGAGTACGCTCATGTAAAATTAATGTTGAAATAAAACTCATATCTCAAGCATACGATGGTGATGTAATGAGCAGTAGCCATGGAAGTGTCTTGACTTTGATGTAGGACTCTTTCCCATTCACTACGTATTCCACTATGCTATGCTCACCAATTAAATTTGATTATAGGAAATTGTTCCAAAAACATAAAATCAGTTAAGCTGCTTTTGGCCAACTTTGGGTTCACATTTTTCTCATCTTCACCAAAACACAGTGACCTGTTGCATTCAGTTTGCAACAAACATATTCCAGCTGCTTCAACAAGATGGAACTTACAGTCATGGATCGTGAACAACTTTCATGGAAGAAAAAAAAAAGAAAAAAGAAAGAAACCTATTTACTACATTTACTACATGATGATGTTTGTGTTTGAATTACCGACTCATTACTTTCAAATGTTAAATACATCACTGTTTCTAACCTTTTGCTTCAAATACTATTTACTACAGTTTTTGAAAAATTGAGCAGGTGGATGAGTGGGATGTTGTAAGAATACAGGAAGCTCTTGGTTTTAAGAATTTTCTGAATAATCCAGAATTTCTTTTCTTCTCAATTTTTCTACAACATTATGAAACATGCAAACATTTTCACATAATTCAGATGTATAAGTGCTAATAGTGTTACAATATTCCATGCTTTGTAGTATTTTGAATCAGTTGTGTCTGAAATTCATGCGAACAATAGAGGATACCAGGTTGATGATAACTTTGCTCCTCCCTCAAAAAAGCAACCAAATTACGGCTCTGTAGTGAATCTGAATTCAGATGCCAAAGAAGTGTATGACATAGTGGTCCACCAAATGAATTGACGATTTCAACAGTCTCATATATTCAATATTTTTACAGTTGTTTATCCAAAGAAATTTATTAAATTCAGAGAAAATTTTCCTGCTGACTGTGAGAAAATTTGCATTAAATTACAGTCTCATTACCTTCTAAGAGAAGTTAAAAAATGAACTACCCATGATTTTTCATAATGTTGCATTCAAAGATATCTCTTCAGGCAGAGAACACTTCAATTTTTGATACAACACTCCTTTGAGAAAGCATTTCCAAAAAGACTACAAATTGCACTAACAACTCAGTTTCAACAGTCGAGGCAGAGAAAAGTTCTAGTACATGGAAAACAAGTCTTCGTTAGGAACACCATGGGCCAAGATAGTCTTAATTCCTTGGTTGTTTGTTCCATTCACAAAGAGGAAATTGGTGAAGTACCTAACTTAAAAAAGTAGAGTGAAAGGTTTGCCACCTGGAAGAATAGATGTGCTCAGATCTTGTACAAGTAACACTGCCACTTGATGAGTTCCGTTTTATCTTTTATTATTAGTTATTTGTTTAAAAAATGTGTGGTATCTTGACACATTTCTGCTATTGCAGTGTTTTTGGCAATGCAATTAAAGGTGACCTGTTTTAAAATGTATAACCACACTTTACTTTCATTACAAGCATCTTCACATCTGGCCCCACCAAGAAAAGTGCTCACAAGCTGCCACTTGTCCATGGTAATCATTTACACTTCAATCCTGTATTTCAGTTAAGTTCAAAAGAAATTTGTAATTCACTTTACATAGATCATATGAAAACATCCCATTTTTTCCCCCTTTTTAATTGATGAAATGTTCAAAAAGTCAATTTTTGTTTGGGGAATCGGGGTCACACTAGCTCATAAAATTGTAATGCTATCAAGATGATGAATGAGATGTTGATTAATGAATGCCCAAAAACCTGTGATCCTGAAGGGATCTGGGATTTATTTTTTGTATTAGAATAAGGGTAAACTCAGCTAAACCTTGAGTCATGTCACCCATTGACATGTGCCTCCTCTATATTGGTAGCAGTATGGTAATTATTCATCTTTGATTTTCTTAAAGAAGGAAAAATAGTGTTATTTTAGCATCGTTGTCTTGCTTTCAGTTAACCTTAGAGTAATTTTTCAAATTCAACTGAATTTCATGAACCAATATAAACTAAATAAGACACTTTTGAGCTATGCAAAACTGTGAGTTAATTATTTACTACGTATTTTGTTTATCCTATATTGTCATATATGATTTCTTTCTGATAGTTTACTGCAGTACAGAAAAACATAACTCACATTTCTTTTTCACTACATTAAAAGTTTTGTACCAATTATTGCCCAGAAAAGCTCTCAAAATGCTGGTAGTAAATATTATTTGCATATCTTAGGCTGGCATATAAGATATATTGTGTAAGTGGTAGAATCTATAAAAAAATAAAAGACTAAATATTTGTTATTTTGTATTTTTTCCACTGACTACAGAAGATCTTTGAGTGAAGAGACAAAAAATGTCAGTGAGCATTTCCATAGCATGGTTTTTACTACCTTTTGCTTGCCAAGCAATATTACATTGTCAAACCAGGACTAATTAGAAAGCTTATTTAGTCTAATAGGAGGCATAAATTTTGGATTATTTCTGTAACAGTAAAGCAAAATGCAAGCTTTGACACTCCTTTAAATTTCATACTTAGGCTGTTGTACGTGATGTTTATATAGTGCAGTTTATTTTACATTCAAAGTTAAATGAAACCGCAATATACCATGATTTATCTTTCAAACAAAATTCTGTTTAAAAAATATTCTATCATGCTTGCCATAAACACAGCATAGAATATTTTCAGATTTCCCTCTTTTATCTCTTGCCAGATATAGAAAGAGATTTAATTTGGTACCTTAATCAGGACTCCCATGGACTTGCTCTGCCTGACTGGACAAAGACAGTGTATCCTGATAGGATGAGACCACTAGCAGCTGTCAGTCTTGCCATCTTTACACATTCAAACACACAGAAGAGGCTCAAGGGTGGTAAGTAGACATTTATATGTAATTTTAAATCTGTACAGGCTTATGACAGCAACACATCCTAGCATATATTCTATTATATAATTTTTATTTATTTGAAAAATATAATAAAAAGCTGTTTGAAGGGAAATAATATAATTAGATACATTTACAAATATATAATTTTGGGAATTTGTGGCTGTAACTTAATAAGTTGTAAGTGCAATTTGAGCTATCTATTCCCTAGGTCCTCTAGTACGTGAAATTGTGCAGCATATGGAAGAAAAACGCAGAGACTCATTAAGACCTAACAGAAAACTTTTCCTATATTCAGCACATGACATTACCATTGTGAACATTTGGCGCACTCTTGGATTCAGTGATCTTCTGAAACCAGATTATGGAGCTGCTCTTTTTATAGAGCTACATAAAACAAGGACAGGAACCAACCATGAAGTTCAGGTTAGTGGTGATAATATATATTGAAGGCGAAAGTTAAACAATTCATGCCAGAGGATCTACTCCCATTAGTCCTGGACCCGTAGGATCAAGGACCCGGGCCTCCTTCTACCAGGGAGTTACCGAGCTGTCCCGAAATTAACTGTTTGAATCTTTCATGCACATATTCACAGTAACTTAAACCTTCTTGACCAGTTAAGCTGCCCCTTCTACTGGAGCTGAGATCACTTTAAGTTTGGGATGCAGTCTGTAGTGTCAAATTTTCATTTTTCCTGGTAAATTTTTTTCATTGTAACAGATCATTTTCTAAATCTCTGTGTTCCTTCTCCTCCAGCTACTTTTCTTCTTGTTTCTTTTTCACATAATTTGAATTCAATTCCTTTTTTCACCACTCAATATAATGAAAATATTTTTTCCTAGATTACATATCACCTTTGTTGCTCAGTCACACTGTTGTTGAAGTCACACTGAGTCTCAAAGATACATTTTTGTCATATTGCTTGATTTGTTTCAAATCCTTCTTGACTTCTATTACATGATATTGTCACTAGAATCACTAGCCGGATACAAACTTATAATCACTTTCACATTTTACAAATACACAGAGCAAGCATGTCAGTTTAATGATTTTCTATGCCTCTGTTGCATGCACCAACTTACGCTACTTGAACTTCTCAATATTCACTGCTTGCAGACCAGGGGTGGCTGCTGTTTAGGAGCACAAGAGCACGAGAACCCCCAATATTATTTTGTCTTGTAGAAGCCCTTTTCCTCTTTTCATTCGTTGTTTGCATTTAACACGCTCATTCCTTAATGTGTAGTAAGACGGCGATAGCATGATATGTGGCAATGTTGCAGGTAGCACATTTCTCTTGTGCTAACATGATAGCACATATATAGCTTTAAACATGATAGCTTTAAACGCTCTGCGCATGCGTAGATGACAAATGCTACAGACAGGCATTGGTTGGGTATGCCCAGATCATAGCACAGTTTCAATGTGCACTTTAATTCACATTGGCAACGCCAAAGTTATTGGTCATCTCTGGAAAGTGCTACTGTCTATAGAGTTTAACTGTAACTATCTCCAAATACAAAGAATGTTTACAGCTCCTAGCACTATGAGCCTTTGCTTTGTAGCTTTATGTTGCTTTGAATACGGTGTGTTTTTACAGTCTAGTTTCTAAACAGATGTTTCATTTAAACACTGTGATAAACTTGAAATTTGTATTATTAAATTTTAGATGAGTCGCGTTTTTTACACATCTGCTTCACTTTCGTACCTATTTTGAGGACATGTTTCGCAAATCTTCGCTTGCATCTACGGCTCTTGTGCGTTGAATCTCGATATATTGAAATTTGTAGATAATTAGCAGACGAGACAGTTGTGAGTTTCCTAGTACATCAAGTACAACTAGTGCTTTAGCAAAACAATTGCTCTATGTTGTGTGCAGCAACCAATCGCAAGGTTTTCGAATCTTTGCAACTGTTGAACTTCTCTGAAGAGGTAGCTATGAACTCGTTGGATTCCATTTCAAGAAGTAAAATAGACAAAGTGAATTGCGAAGAAAAAATGTAATAAAGCGACTAGGAAGTCCGCAGCCCAATTTGACAGTTAAGTATACACAACCTGTAAATGGCTATGCGTTTGCAGTATTAGAAATGTGCCTTTTTTTGCTTTCCGTGCCTTCTGTTTAGCTCTGAAGGGAATAATTGAACAAAAGTAGGATGTGCGACTTGGTACATCTTAGTGAAATTCACGAGAATTTACACTTGACGTAAAAATGCATGTATTCAGTTCGCTATGTTTGGTTGTGTGAATATTAATGCTCAGCTTATATACTGTCAGTAGAGCGACATAATAAGCAAGGTAATAGGAATAGATACATTCTTTCTAGGCTAATAGATTGTATAAAATTTTGTGGGGCATTTGAGCTAGCACTCACCAACAGTAGTGGTGGTAGCAGTAGCAGATAGCACTAGTGTGCATTTTAAGTGTAGGTCTTTTGAACACCCACATTTTTATTCCACGAGCCGCCACTGTTGCAGACCAATACTGACTTTAACTGCACAGCTGTTCTGGCCAACTGATTTACAACTCTCATACTCACTCGTCAACTCATAACTAGCAACTGAACTGAATTGAACTCCTTGCCAGCTTTTGCACTTCCTTTTTACATATAGCCTGGTCACAGAAGAAATGTTTGGGAAACCAAAACCTCTCGAATCGAAGGAATGGAACACTATTGAAGTCGAATCTTGCAGATTTGCCAAAAAAATACAATTTGGAACACCAGTGTGGTACAGTGAAGGGCCTACTTCCAGCTCATATCAGCAGCTGTTTTTGTTTCAACTCTTGTTTTTTTGTTTCTGTTGCAGCAAACAAATACAATGGAATGGGGTGACCACATTTAACCCCATTATGGCACGCATTCACTGCCATCATGACATAAAAATACCTTACCATTATGCTTGTTAACAGGAATTAGTAACAGTGATGTCCAAATTGACTGAGAAAACTATTTGTAGTCAGTTTTTAACACTCTGTTACTTATGTTTTTAGTTTTTTGTGGCACTAGTTTCAGAAGCTCTTACTTCCATTTTCAGCCTCAAAGGTCTGACTATTGTCTATTGTTTTTATTTGCTGTCTTCTCTCTGGTGGTGAAACTATGAACTTCTCTATCAAATTATTGACTGGGGAAATTTCAAAGTTGATTACACGTTTAGCAATAGCATTTCACTTTTCGAACAAAAACCATGACCTTGACCCAAATCCAAAAGTTATTAAAAGGGGTGATAAACTTGACAACATGGGAAACATCTTGTTATGGAAAAATAAAGACCGAGTAATGAACTTTGATATCACACCAATTAATAATTTGATAAAGAAGTTCATAGTTCCACCACCAGAGAGAAGACTGCAGACAACAGTAACAACAGATTATAGTCGGACCTTCAAGGTTGAAAATGGAAGCAACAGCTTCTGAAACCAGTCTCTCAGAAAATAAAAATGTGACAGTGTGTTAAAAATCGACTGCAAATAGTTTTTTCAACTATCTTACCATGCTTGTATCATAGGAGGTATACTGTTACATAAATGAACTTACGGGGACTCATATCTGCATTATGTGAAGCACCCTTATAAAATAGCTAGCTCCAAAGTAGACATGAAAAGTGTAGAGCACTTGAAATATAGAGTTTACAAGAAAAACATTCTTATTTTGGACTCAGAATTCTTAGAAGTAGAAGTGCTAAAGGGAGTATTAGCTGACAATGATGGACGTACAGGATAGATGAATGCATAGTCGTATCTCAGAGTTGTAATAATCTGACAATACAATCAGCTCTGTGGAAAGCAATGATTACATTTGTTGAACTTCATACACAGAATATTTAGAATGTAGAAAGCAAAATATTGTTTATGTCAAATGAAAAGTGAATTATAGCAGATGCCATAGGTATGATAATATTCCACCAAAAAAAGTCTGTGTTGCATTCACGTAACTTTCTCTATTTATTCTTGCATAAATTATTACTATTGCAAATCTGTATTTTTCTATGTACTGTCTACCTACCACAAGAAGACAAGCAGGGCATGAAGATGGAGGAAGGTTTGAGCTGTTTATTTTCTCTGGTAGTGGTTGTGTTTACCACGAAATGAGTGTGTGATAGTGCATGTGTGTCACCCATGCTGCCAGATCTAGTGCTCATTTCAGTAACTGCAGTGATAGGTATGCATGGCTGAGTATGACAACACTGTATATTTTATATGAACCTAGTATTCATTCATTCATTCATTCATTCATTCATTCATTCATTCATTCATTCATTCATTCATTCATTCATTCATTCATTCATTCATTCATTCATTCATTCATTCATTCATTCTTTATTCATCCTTTTAAAACATATACATGTTTTTGGACACGTCATGGTTACAAAGTATATGTACAAAACAAAGAAATAAAATGGTACAATTTATTTACTATAGTACATCAATAATCATACATTATTATTTACAAATTTACTGCATTGACAATTCTTTGTTTAAAAATTCATTTATTGAGTAGAAACATCCATTTATACAATATTTTTTAACTTCCTTTTTGAAAATGTTATGGTTTTGGATGCTTTTTAGGTATGGTGGAAGTTTATTGTAAAGTTCACATGCTGATGCTATTGGTTTAGTTTTATATAATTCTAATGACTGCATTTTTGGGGTATAGTTGACTTTTTTTCTTGTAAAGTAATCATGGTTGTTATTGTTAACATTGTTATTGTATCCAGAAGGCGAAAATGAGCATCATGCGGACAGCAAAAGTAATTACATTACACATTCCTCTGCCTATTTCTTAAAAAAGCAACCCTGAATTGAGTATGTTGCCTTTATTACAGGCAATAAATGAAATAATGAAAAACTGTGCAATAAATGAAAATCCAAACAGATAAAATTACAACACACACCTTTGTCAAAACAGAAATTGAAGCACGTGCTATAATCTAACCCATAACATGATATAACCCATAGCATTTAAATTTGCTGCATTAGCAAATTTTCCCCCAAACAATTTTATCCCTGGACAGTATTAAGATTGCAAAACTTTTATTTTAGTTAAGCTGAGACAAGTGGTCATATTCTCTGTATTCTGACCCTAATTATTGCAATTTTTTTTTATTTACAGTTGCTTTACCTGAACAACACCTATACAAGGAATTTGCGTATCCTCAACATGCCTGGTTGTGGACATCCATGTTACTTGGACACATTCCTACGTCTTGTGCATCCAGTTATTCCAGTTGATTGGGAGCAGGAATGCCAGACTACCCTTGCTTAACTTCAGTTCTCCATCACACTAGATTAGAACATTGCACTGAAGAAAAAATACCTATCTTTACTTTTTAAATTTCCTCTTTTATGACTCTTTGATCATAAACTACAAAAGATATTAAATAATGCAGCTTGTATATCTATTTTGTTTTTATAAAAAGAATAAAAAGGATACTATCTTAAAAATGTGAGAAAATCTTACTTTAGTGTGATATAAAAGCAGCACTAGGAATTTATTTTAATTTTCAACTTAAAAGGCTGAATTTGTGAATAAACCACACTATTTTATGGTTTTTTTTGCAGTAATGATAAAAAGAATTTATGCCATTTTATGTATATATGTTTTAAAATAAATATTCAAAAATAAAAACTATAAACTTTTTCCAGTGTGTGAGGACTATGATACAATGAAGCACAATATTAAAAAGTGTCCAAGGTCCAGCTGCATTAACCATGTGGGAGAAAGTCTTCACAAAGAAATATGAAAGAAAATTGTTTAATTTCAACACAAACTTTGATGAAAACCCAAACTTTAAGTTCATCAAGATACCGACAGAGAAGCACCTGTCACCTCCAATGAGTTCACCAAACCAACGTTCATTAGTCTACAACAGCTGATGATCTTAGGAAGATCCTAACGAAATGCATTCTAGGTAAATACTAGCAATAAATGGAGCATTGAGTATTAGTTCAACTCAAAATTATATTAATTATAAACTTTTTGTTTGCTGTCATTAGTAGGGAGCGTAAAATCATTAGCATATTTTACAAATGAGGGAGTAAAATTTGATAAGGCCTTAGCAGTTAATAGGGAAATTTACCAAAACTTGACAAGCGGGATGGCTCAGGTGGTTTCATCTGTGGTACGCAATTGGGAAGTCTGGGTTCGATTCCCATAGCCGGCCTAGCTGAACCATGGGTTTTTTCATGGGTTTTCCTGGGTAGCCAGGTTAATTACATTCCCCGAATTTCATGTCCCTCCATTTCGTCTCCATTATCATTTCTCGTCTGGTGGTCTCTTTCAGGGTAGAAGTGTTGGCAGGTATCTTGGCTCTGTTGTGATGCCTTGGATGGCCACCCTCGGCCTCTTCTTGCCTCATCCTTCCTCCCGGGGATGCCCCACATTTGGCTTAGGTACAGTAAACAACAGGTTTTGGTGCCAAATCCCCTCCACAGTAGGTAATCCTAATCCTATCAAAAATTCAGGCTAAACCATTTGTTTTATTAGTTTGAATTGAACTCTAAATGACTCCTGCTTTAGCCAATTCTTATTGCATTGTTCTTTCTGATTGCTTAACAAGTGAGCTGTCTGCAATTGAGTGATTTAAGAATCCCAAGTGCTTTGAACTTTGAGCAAAACATAAGGAGCAGTCCCAATGTGTAAGGACTACGATACAATAAAGAACAAAATTAATATAATTTTGAGTTGAAATAGTGTGCAATGCTCCATTTATTGCTAGTATTTACCTAGAATGCATTTTGTTAGGAACTTCCTAACATCGTCAGCTGTTGTTAATCTGTTGTTTTTTTTTCTTTTACATTGGAAAAACTATAAGAAATATTAACATTAGGCTCAAAGAGCATTTTAGGAACATCAGGAACAAAGAGATAGATAAATTGGCAGTAGCATACCATTTTTGGAATGATAATCACGATATAGAACCAGAAATCCACTTATTAAAAGGTATCCAGGCTCCAGCTGCATAAACGACATGAAAAAAAAATTTCATAAAGAAATATGAAAGAAAATTGTTCAATTTTGACACGACCTTTGAAGAGAACCCAAACTTCAAGTTCATCAAGATACTGACAGAAACGCCCCTATCACTTCCAAGGAGTTCACCAAACCAACATCCAGTAGTCGACAACAGCTGATGATGTTAGGAAGGTCCTAACAAAACATGTTCTAGGTAAATACTAGCAATAAATGCAGCATTGAGTATTAGTTTGACTCAAAATTACATTAAGTGACATAATACTGTTTCATATTTCATAATTAAAAGACACAAAAGATCTGCCATTATACAGCTTTCATATGAAAAAACAAAAGTGATATGTTGCATTCACATCATTTTTCTGCTCACTATTGTACTAAGTGATCTTAACAAAAACTTATTTTTCTGCCTGTTTCTTGTCAGTGAAGATAAACTTTCATTACATGCTCTGATCCAGGTATAAGAAGAATACAGTTGGCTAAAATGATAGTTTTATAAAGCAGATCAGTTTGTTATATCCTTGAAGTTGAAGAGGAATTAAGATATAGCACTTTAAATATATGAGTTCCTGCACCATTTTGCAGCAAATTTGAAAAAAAAAATATAATGTTCCATTTGAAAGTAATGAGTCGGTAATTCAAACACAAACATCACTTAAATTATCCTTACTAGAACATGTTTGAGGATGGGGACATGTCCAAGTAAGGATAATTTAAATGATGTTTGTGTTTGAATTACCAACTCATTACTTTCAAATGTTAAATACATCACTGTTTCTAACCTTTTGCTTCAAATAATAATGTTCCATGTTGGAAAGATGCTAAATCGCTGATCAATCTTGAAATTCTGGCTGCATTAATCAATTTATAATTTTTTAAATTTCTATCACCCCGTCCAGTTCTCAGTCAAAGTATGAGACTTTTATCTCAAGGTCATGATCTCTAATACATGTAACTTTTGAGAATTTCTAAAATAATCATTAATTTTATTCTTTGTCTATAACCTTTTTTTTTAATTTCTTCCTCACTACATTTAACAATATGATCACAATTTAAATAAACATTTCTTATTTCTTCACTAACACATAAAACACATCTTATCTCTTTCGCAACACTTACACAAAACTATATAATAATACTAAATATTTTTTATAAATACTTGAGAGTACATCCTGTCTCTGTGGCATCCTTTCCTAAAACAACCAAGATTATTGATTTTTGCTTCACCATAGTAACCATGTCTTTTCTAACCACGTCAGTCATAGCACCAACAAGATGTAATATTTATTTTAACAATTTCACTTTTTTTAACTTAATTAAATATTAATATACTTTGAAATTCCTCAAATAATTTTAAACTTCAAATAACATCATAAAACACATTAACAATATTGATTTTTTTCTTTCGAGGCTGAATTAAAAACAACTGTACAAAGTTCCATCCTCTGCAACAGGAAAAAATGAATAGTAACTTATTGTTTGAAATAAGTATAAATATTTGAAAATTCAAACCAATGGGGAAAAAAAAAAGTATAAATGGCTTTTCTCACCAAAACTTTTATTTTGCATAAATAGTATGTTTTAATAGGATCTGCATATTTGAATAGAAAAATTTTTGGTCCTTAAGGTTTACTAACTTTACAAAAGTATTCAGTATCAAGAGAACTTAAACTAACTTTAAAGAGAGTCGATTAAAGACACTAGACAACACTTACTTTTAAATTTTTCCGGAACATGTTTCTGAGGCTTTGCCTCTATCATCAGCCGGATCTCGACTGGTTCTCGCTGGTGTAGCTGACGATATTTTGTCACAGGTCTCCTCTGGTGGCGGTTCAAGGAACTTGCTGAACAAATCTTTCTGGGGGATGTCGAAATTGAATACTTTGTTCCTATTTTTTGAAATGAAGATTTGTTCCCATGTGGATAGTTCTTGTTTTCCTGATGTATGTTTTAGTAATTTTGATTCTGGATTTATGTTGTGGTTTTTTTCCCAAAAATGTGTGGCAACTGCTGATTTTTCTAATTGTTTATATTTTATGTTTCTAAAGTGTTCCTTTGCTCTTGTTTCTAAATTTCTTTTTGTTTTTCCAATATAAATTTGACTACAGTCATTGCATTCAATTTGATATATACCAGATTTTTTGTTAGACGGAATGGCATCTTTGATGTTTGAGCAAATTAGGTTTTTTAAGGAGAAATGGTTGACTGGTACTAGTTGAATATTTTGTTTTTTGAAGACTTTTTTGAATTTATCATAGGCCCATGGATGGTAAGTGAATTTTTTGAAAATCATATTAGTTTCTGTAGCTGAGAGAGTTGTGGTTTCCTTTAGTAGCTTCTTCTTTTTTGCTAAGCTCACTTTTTTGTCCACTAATGATTTGGGAAAGTTATTTTTTTGTGCTATTTCAATTATTTTGTTGTATTCTGTTTTGTATTCTTCTGCTGTGAGAGGGATGTTTACCAGTCTGTGTGCTAAACTATTGAAGATTGCCTGTTTGTGGGATCTTGGGTTGTAGCCATTAGCTTTTATGTAGTTGTCTGTCAGTTGTCTCAGAGGAGACCTGTGACAAAATATCATCAGCTACACCAACGAGAACCAGTCGAGAGCCGGCCGATGATAGAGGCAAAGCCTCAGAAACATGTTCCGGAAAAATTTAAAAGTAAGTGTTGTCTAGTGTCTTTAATCGACTCTCTTTAAAGTTAATTTATCATAACAACACTGTTTTCAACACTTCCAAGAAAGGAATTGAAGAACTTAAACTGTTTGCAGAAATTTTAAGACATATTTATTTATTACGTAATGTCTTAAACTTATGGTAATTTTATTATAATCATTAGAGCAATTTGAAAATAAAAATTTACTGTGGAGCACCTTGCTTAATTACAGTTGATATAGTTACATTTCAACTCTTTGTGGAGTGACATTTTCTTTCCCACTTCTAAACAACACCAATAAGCACTGGTCAGCATGGCGAGATTTTTATCTGGGCTGATATTTCTTCCATTCCATATATTAGATCCCCTCTTTTACTTTTTCTATCCAGTCATCCTTAATTTTACTCTTGTTATCTTCGACTCTGGGGGTATTAGAGTATTCGAGAACAAGGGGGTCATTTCATTTTCTTTCCTGTTCATACCTTTCTTTATTTAGGGTGATGTAACCACCATTTATGGTGTCCAGATTTAATCAGTTATGAAAAAGTTAAATAACACTCCATATAATATGATATGTCCTTGGAAAAAGAAATATTCCAGAATTAAAATAGTACCTCATTCACATTTCCATTTACAGTGGAATATAGTAGGACTATCACAAGCAAAGAATCATGAATAACCTCAAAATACTGTAGTGCAAGAGAGCGAATAGCTTCACTGCCAACTGCTTAACATAGATACCAACCAAGAACTCATTCCATTTCCTGTGATTGATAACAGAATGAAACATGGCAACTGGCCATTCTCAGTCATATGTTAGATAGGTGTAGTTATGAAGAACTTAGAAGCATTTTAGGTACAAAGCAAAACAAAATGACCTTATCAAGAATATTCAGCTGTAACAGTAAAATCAATGTTTTATGTCTTGCTTTCAGAATGTGATACTCTTAAATCTACTTGAATCTAGTAGAAATATTTTCTTAAATAATTTCTTTATATCAGTTGTAGAAATAAAAAAAGGTGTTTAAAAATATTTCTTCCATGTGTACTGAAATCTTCTAAGTCCTGAGTGAGTTTTCTCAATAAACTGCGATTGTCATGGTAGAATGTTTATCAGAGTCTATGGCATCTATATGAGATGTGTTTGAAAAGAAACTGAACCTTTGCTATATCACCTTTATTGCTCATTGCACAACAAAATTGTCATCTCTAGTGACAAATACACTGTTCCCATCATTTCTTCTATTTTTGGAATAACTCCTGGAATGCATTTTGTGAGATGGCACAAAGATCTCTGACACATTACACTGTCCAGAATTTCCTCTATGATTTAGAAATAACATCCTTTAAATGTGTTTTTCTATTTGGGAGTCAGGAAAAGGTCTACTGGGGGCAGGTCCAAAAAATACAATGGACGACATACAATGGCAATGTGTGATTTTGCTAGATAGCAGCAGATAAAAAGTAACGGAGCTGGTGCAGCGTCATGATGCAACTCCAGTTCTGGTTTTCCAAAAATGCAGGCCTCTTCCTGTGCATAGCATCCCTTGTGCACACAAGGATTCTTGTTTCTACTGGCCACATGGTAAAATTCATGATGGATAATGCCTTTATACCTATAGTAGAGAAAACATAACCAACATCACCTTTGGCCAAATCATGCATGCAATTTTTGAGGTTACCCTTTGCCTGCCCACTGTAACAACTGTATCTTCATTTCAGCAGCTTAACTGTCAACCAAGTCTCATCACCTATTATGGTGTTCTGAAAGTTTTAATTGTTATTAGTAGTAGTAAACAGTTCCTCCCAAATTTCAACACGAGTCTGTTTGATCTCCATGCAACAAATGTGACATCAATTTTTCAATGATGTGACACATCTCAAGTTTGTTACTCAAAATTTGTTGGCATGATCCTAGGCTAATACCCACTCATCAGAAACTTCCCAAACAGTTAAACAACAATTTCTGCATGCACTCAAACCACATGGCCATCATCTTTTGGTGTAGAATGTCACCCAGACTCGGAGTCATCACAGACCGACATTCTGCCCTGTTGAAAATGATTTTACTCATAGCACTACATGCGACTCATACAGTTCTCCCTGTATACTTGGCTAAGCATTTGCAATTTCTCTGTGAAAGTTTTACCAAGTTTGTAGTAAAATATCACACACAAATGCACACATGCATGCCAGCATGCACACATGCTTTTCTTCAAGCTCTTTTCATTATCACTTCGCCACTAATGTGACAAGCAGCCTCTACATTTGCTTACTGCAACAGCTGTAGCTCGCTTACTGATTATCAGAGCAAGATGCGGTAAATGGCAGTTTGTTGTCTGAACCTACCACTATGTATGCTCAGTAGCAATTGCATGTTTCCTCTGCTGATTGGCATAATATTTCAAAAGTTGGGTTTCATTTTGTACATAATTTGTACAATAAATCAGCAAAAGTGGACTGAACAAGAACAATCATTTACAAATAAATCCTAAAATTACATTAAAATTTAGTTGAGTTATGTAAATTGCAGGAGACACCCTACATTTGTTCCACTGAATATTAACTGTATCTTAAATGTAGTAATTAGAACAAATCTTCTTAGCTTCCCATAGGCTGGAAGTTGAAGGAAACATATCCATAATGAGTGGATGGGATGGGATAATTCCTTCCATGGACAGTGAAGGGATTGAAGTGTTTAATAAAATATCATCACAATGGACTGTTATTGTTATTCTCAGCTTCAGGTACCTATTACTAATTTCCTATTACTGTACAAAGTGCAAAGAAGATTCAGGTTTTTTTTTGGGTGGGGGGGATTCTGAATCCATGATGTAAATTAAAGCCTATTTAGGAAAAGCAAGAATAAAAAGAAAAGTTATACAATTTTTAACACACTTATGCAAAATAATTATTATATTTAAGGGGTTATAGGATAACAGAAAATATGAGAAGTAATTCTTTGCATAATTTATTTGCTTAATGTAATATACATTGTTAATGATGCAGTACAATAACAACAGTACCATAACATATAATACCTATTTGTTTGTATTTTATTTCTCATTTTTAATTTGAATAATACTTGAAGATTGCATGTATTATCACCACCAATGAACCTACCACTGTGCAAGAGAAAAGAAACGTAAAACCTTTCAATAATTTTCTATTCTGGAGAATGCATTTGAATGCAAATATTTCCAAGAAAGTTAAAAAGTAGTTAAATAGAATTAAGCTATTGGTATACGTATGGTGGCATCATTGTTGTTTCTGTTGTAATTGCCTCTTCAGTGGTAGTGGAAACACCAGTGGTGGTGGAAGGACCAGTGGTTTCTGTTGAAGTAGTACTGTCTTGTGAAGTAGTACTCTCTGTTGTCCCCCCAGTGGTTGTTGTGTCAGCTGAACTCATATCGCTGCTAGTTGTCTCAGCTGAAGTCATATCACTGCTAGTTGTGGTTGTTGTCTGAGCTGTAGTTGTTGTATAGTATGGATTTTGTCCTGAAAATGTCCAAAAGACTTCTTATAAAAATGCTTTGGTTTACAATATTTAAGACGCAAAAAGCATTTACAATGTTATTAAACAAATATTTTTCTAGTACTGTGGTTTATCTGCTACTAGTGAGCAAATATTACTTATTATCACTTTGTCTATATGTGCATTATTTTCTTGGAATAAGTGCAGAATAAGAATAGTTTACATGCAGAACCTCCTATATGCAAAATGCTGCACATTTAAAGCTGTAATTCTATAATGATACTTTTAAAGAGTATCTTGACATCTTTCAGATTATTTCTAGTCATTAATCTAATTATTGGGAAGAAATTTTTGACATATATAGAGAAAGAAAATAAAGACCATTATTATCTTAATAAAGGCAAAATATTGAAATTTCCCTAGACTTATTTTATAGCTGGTTTTGTTTATAGACCTGCATACCTAAATAACAACGCACAAGATTCCTTTGATCTGAAAAGAAAATTTGCATTCCATAATTAACTTTCTCATGTAAATAAAGAATGTGTCACTCTTACCCTTGGAGCTAAGTTCCCTTGGAGCTTGGACGGAAACCAAGAGATCTGTGGTTCAAATCCCGGCCATGGCATTGAATTTTGCATGTTGACTCAATCTATCAAAAACCTTAGCCTATGTATGGCTAGTGTGGAAAAATGATTAATTTCCTTCAATTAACTAAAATAATAAGAATTAAATGATGAAGCCTGGGACTTAAGTACTTACGATAGTAAGTCGCCACAAACGGTGTATCTCGGATGCGATAGGCCCTAGTGGTCTACCGGGGAAATATGTGAGTCAAATGGAGAATTTAATGTCAGGACAGCATGTTGGCCATGGTAGCTCTAAGGGTAAGAACAACTGGACGGAAACCAGGAGATCCGTGGTTCAAATCCCAGCCATGGCATTGAATTTTTCATGTTGACTATCTATCAAAATCATGTATGTTTTGTGAGTTCTATAATTCATTGAAAGTTACCAACATAAAGATGTAGAAAGGCATCCCTGCATTTCTTTTTTATTATCTAATATAATATCTAACTATATTATCCAATAAGTCATAATGCCTTCTTTAATAACTGCATTTCCCTCTTTTGACTTAAAGCTTTCCTGGCAATATGAAGATATCTTTTCTCAGGCTATTTGGCAGTTGACTTCAGGAAAGATTTCTGAGCTTTAGCTAACATTACTCTGATCTTCAGGGAAATCTTTCCTGAATTCACCTGCCAAATAGCCCAAGAGAAGATATGTTCATTTTCCTCGTTCTCTTTTAAAATTGTGAATTGCACAATTAGCCGATAAGAAAAAGACAAAGTTTGCTTTCTAAGGCACCTATGAAGTCTAAAGAATGTGTGGCTGCACCTAAATATTTACAGAAATTGATTTGGAAATGATTTGAATTGATGGACTGAATTTACTTACAACTAAAGATATTTATAGATAGGTATCATTCTTTTTTATTATTTTGTGTTAAAAACATTAGTTTTATGCATCACTGATGAAACGGTAGTTTAAGTACTAGTGAGGTATATATTCATCTTATTGTTATTGCAATTAATTTTTATGAGGATAAGAAAAAATAATAGAATTATAAAAGAACTGACAAAGTAAAGTGATACCTACTTCTTTTACTCAGAAAAGTAATCATAATTACCAAAAATGTCTCACCAGAGTACACAAAGAATAAAAAGACCTTTTGCATAATTTACTGTGAGAGTAGCAGAATACCAGCAATATCTTGTGGTGTGCCATTGACGATAGTATCAAAGATTCTGAGCTTTAACCTTAACAGTCTAGGACATAGGTACTGACTAACATTACTCTCTTAGTAATGTGTTAAGCCTACCACATATCCCCAATGGAAGCAACCTAATAAAGCATGAAGAATGATATATTAGCCATCTAACCATTTTGCAAGTTCATTATAACCAATTATAATGGGCCATTTTTTATTGTTTATATGTACCTATATTCTACTTGGTCATATAGGTGCTTTCTGCTCTAGAAATGACTAACTTTTGACTGTAGGTTTTCAAGCTATTAGTTTCAATTGATCATAAGAAAACCACAAACACATTCATTCCCATATTCATACTTTCAGGGATTAATTTTACTTAAGAAAACTCTCCTAACCAAACCGGGAACTGAAATTAGGTCCTCTGTGTTGAATAGTCAGAATGCTAACCACTCCACTACAGAGGCAGTAATGATATATTCCATCATCCAGGTTTAGGGAAAGTACTTCGCTGAGTAATTTTCAATCCAACCAAATCCAAGCAAGTTAAAAACAGGATGGGTTCTGATTTTGGTCCATTGTACAGCTCTTATAACATCAGATGTATTACATGTAGTCGATTTGCAATGCAGTTACATCACAGAAATACAGACAGAAGTTCCTTCTAGAGGGTATAGAAGGGGTCACCAGCTTGTGTGGTGCAGGAGGAATAAATGGTTTAACTTTCTGTACTTAACAAAACACATTTGACTGTACAAAAGTGAATCGAGAATATATTGACACATTGCTTCACTCACACTGTTTATTCACAGGACATGTTTCAAGAGCTCTTGCTCCTATCCTCAGCTGATACTCGACTGTGTTGATATTGGGAAACTAATAGAAAAATAAGAAAATTATGTTGTTAGGTGTATACCATTAGATTGGATAAGGGTTATTCATCTAGTAGAGAACAGTGTGTAGAAATAGTGCATAATATAGAGGGAAATTTAAGGCAAAATTCAATTTTCCTACAAATATGTAATTCATGTTCTACCCAAGATTCAAACTTGAGACATTTATTTATATGTGCATAAATATAGTGTGTTTAAAACTATACAGAAGGCAGAACTATTAACCATTGGATATGTGGATGACACCACAATAGTGGTAATTAGTAATATAGTAGATGTGCAAAGAAATGAAAATACATTACTAAAGACAGTCAGTACACATTTGGCAAAACTAGGGATGGCAATGAATACAAATAAAACTAAATGGATGCAGATCAACGTAAGTAACAAAACATGTGCCAGCCTCTTTAAGAGACAAAACATGAGCAAATTAGGGAAATATTGCAAACAAATATTCTAGTCCTAGTCATAGATAATAATTTAAAATAGAGTAGATGTATAGTGAAACTATGAAATAAACTCAATAAGGATATATAATAGGCCTGCAAATAATGGATGAAAGTAGCAAAGCCAAAGTATACTATGCTTTCATACACTTCAGTCTGAGTTATGGGATTATCTTATGGGTTCTGCAGTGAAAAAACATATCTTTAAAATATTTAGATTACAAAAAGGACAATAAGAATTTAAAAAGAATCCAAAAAAATAAGAAGTTACAAAAATTCTTTTAACAACTCAATATATTCACTTTACAAAAGTTTATACATACCACTGTTTTAAATATGATATAAAAGACTGTAAGGAAAACAAAAATACAGATATTCTAAATATATTATCTACTAGTATGTTGAAAAACTACTTTAGAAATAAATTACAGGCTCCTATAAACTAAATGTGAAAGCAATACAAAGGATCTGCACAACTACCTAACAGGATTAAAGAAATAAAAAAGGGAATAACAAAATTAACAAAATTGATTCTTATCTGGTTAAAAATTGGTTTTATGAAGTTATAGAGTATGAAAGATCAAATGTAAACCATAATTAACATGCAAGTCTTTGCTAAAATTATGCACTAACTTCTCTTCAAAACAGAAGTTGCAGATGTAGTACCAAAATTAAGATTGCACATATAGACATAGCACTAAAGTTAAGAGCTTTAACTTTAACTATAATCGAACTCTCTTTAAAGTTAATTAATCGAACTCTCTTTAAAGTTAATTAATTTAACTTATCTGTTTATTTCATATGACAAATCCTTGTAAATTCTTATAATTGGTGAGTAAAATCTGAATCTTCAGCACATTGATCCTTTGCATGTGCTCACAAAGATGGGTGAGTAAGGCCTTAATTTTATGCAACATGTTAAACAATTGGGGAATGCTTATCACAGAAGTGAGAACATTCAATATGTTTTATAATTAAGAACTGAGAAGATTACTTTTTTCCCAGACTATACATATTTGTTAAAGATGTTAGCCTTGTGATCTATGAGTGGGATACCTTCATATTCACTGGCTTCACCTCCATTTCCTTGTCTTTTATTATGCCAAAACTATTTCAAGTATTATATTATTAAAGAATTATGGGACCAAAGAGAGGTGCAAAGGTTTAAAATATTGCCTTTTGTAATATTTTAAAACATTAATTGACTATTCTGTCTGATAATTGTTCTATATCAAGGAATCTATAGACTATACATTGTTTCTAAATTGGAAAGGTATTAGGAGAGGGCCTTAAAGAAGCGTCAATGTTTTTACTCATTTTACATGAGAATCAGGGATTATTCATTCATTATAAAGAAGAGCCAGAATTATAACAGGTAATGAGAAGCATTCACAGTAAAACTCTTCCAGATTATTGTACAATAATTTATTAAGAACAGTGGTAGGTAAATTAAATGATTTAAACTTTGATTCAAATTTTAAGAGCTACCAATGTAATTTGGCAGCCAGTTATTTTATTTACATATGAATGACTATTGGTCAGAAACCTTTAATCAATTAAGCAGGGAGTAATGTTTGGGACTCTGAATTGGAAGTTGTCAGGTTTATTCTCTGGTGGCCTGCCAATCTGATCAAAGCTTATTTTGCTGTTTTCCTTTGTCGCAAGGCAAATGTAAATTAGATGCTTGACTTGTCACTACTTTCCAGTCCTCCATTTCATTTTACTTTCATTTCAACTTGGCGATTCAGGATGGGCGGTGGGTGACTGTGATGCTTCATCAGTTTGTCTGTCTGTCTTTGGTATTCAAGCATACAAGGCATTCTTAGGCTGTTTTGGGATTTCCCTCTTCAGTCGAGCTTTGCTTTTCTCTTTTAGGTGGCAGAGGTCTTAAAATTTCTGCAGGCACAACTTGTCATGTATAACTAAGAGTGATTAAAAACTAATTAATTAAAAATATCTAGAATTTTTATTGATTATTTATTTTTAATATTATATTTATTTAATATTACATTTTTATTATATATGTATGTTTTATAATTTGAGCATATATATTATTTTTTTTAACTACCATGACTTCGTTCCACAGGTCACAAAACTATCTATGGCTTCTTTATACTATCCCAAGAAGACTGAGTTTTTTAAGCGAGCATTGTTTATTCTCGTTTGTTGGTTCTGTGGATGGACCTTTCTGGCTTTTTCTTTGTTTTACTGTTAACGCTTCCATGAGCATTGTAACTGCTGTTACAATGATCATATTGGTGGTGCTGCACAGGCCAATGGCTGGAACGGACCATTGTTGAATTCCCTGTGGCTAGTGAACCCTAGAGCCGAGTTGAATCTCCAGCTCACTTTAGGGACTCTCATGCTGGTTTCCGCCTCTAAACCGGTGTCCGGCACAACCCTAGAGTGCTTTCAACTCAACTCCTCCTCCCAGAGGTTTGACACCTGTCTGTAGTGGTGACATGATGTTAATGTTGCCTATGTTTAATACTACTTCACAGCAGCGGAGCTACAAAAACAACATCTACGTTGGCCCTACTAATAGTAGCAGGAATTTGGCCTATTGACTATATCATTAGATTAAGGGGTGCAACTTATTGGCTAAACAAGGAAGAATATGGGAATGTTTTTAAAATTATGGGAAAAAGATGCAATACTAAGAAAGAAGTAAAAAATTATTTATTACAAGAATGGCAAGAAAAGTGGGATAATGCACACGTAGGAAGAAGAGTACATGATTTATTTCCGGACATTAAAGAGAGGCTAAAATTGGAACATATAAAACCAAGAAAAGGACTTTTTTACTTTGTTACAGGACATGGCCCATATAATGTATATTTAAAGAGAATGGGGAAGAAGAACTCAGATTTATGTGAGCAATGTAACTGTTTAGATTCGCCTGAACATGTTATTTTTGATTGCAATAAATATAGTGAACTAGTAGAAGACAGTCGAAGGAAACTTCAAGGAAAATGTTTATGGAACATCTTAAGAGATGCAGAATATTATTTACATTTAGAAAATATGTCTCAGATAATATCCGTTAAGGCGTTGGAGGAATATATGAACTGCGAAAAAAAATTTAAAGAAAGAAATGTAAGAACATTTCAGTCTATGAGAAAAGAATATTACTTAAGAGATTGTCGGAGGGAAATAGGACCAAGAGAAACTGAAGATACAGATTACCAGACTTGAAGACCTAATTTAAGACGCACAGCCGATAAATAGAAGACGCCAATTATGGACATCAGAAAGAAGACAGAAATACCATAGACAGAAAGAGCATACCAGGAGAGAGAAAATATATCTGGAGAGTATCAGAGTATCAGAGCGGACAGATGCAACTGATTATGTAGCAGCGGAGAGATGACTACCCGGATGTCTGAACCAGCTCCATCTACTGATGCCAGTCCCTTTAGAAGATGGACACCAGTAGGAGGAAGCTTTGGATACCAGTTGCAGAAAAGCAAATTTTTAAATTGTAAGAAAAGGTCAGCTCCATCTACTGATGCCAGTCCCTTTAGAAGATGGACACCAGTAGGAGGAAGCTTTGGATACCAGTTGCAGAAAAGCAAATTTTTAAATTGTAAGAAAAGGTCAGCTCCATCTACTGATGCCAGTCCCTTTAGAAGATGGACACCAGTAGGAGGAAGCTTTGGATACCAGTTGCAGAAAAGCAAATTTTTAAATTGTAAGAAAAGGTCTTTCGTAGCTTGTTATATGAATTAAAGCTGTAGTAGAAATGTAGATTTGATTTATATTGTTGGAGTAGAAGTAAAGTAGAAAAAAGACTGTTTTAGATTGATTAGATGAATATATTTGTAAGGTTACTGGAATCCAGTAATCTGTATGTTTAGTTGGTTCGTTAAGGTAGAAAGTAGATTGTATCTGCAAAATTTGTAAATTCTTTTGTGAAATCGGATTTAGAAGTTAAAGTTAAAAATGAAGTTTGCATAATAAGCCCTGGTATAGATTTCAGAAACCGGGCCATTAGATATGTAGATTTTATTTTATTTTTTGCCTCTGTTGCCGCTGGCAACAACTAATAAGTTGAATAAAGTGTATCCAAATTTTACATTATTTTTTGTTCAAAGAATAAATGGTAAGTCTAAGCGATTTCACTTTCAGTTTAATTTTGTAACCGATCCACAGGGACCGGTCGTCTAGCATCCTCCAGTTCTAAAGAGCTCGTGGCGCTCAACGGTAAATTCGAAGGGTACAAATTCGTGTGGGATATCAGTGACCTTCCGAGGCAACCGAGACTTTAATTATTTGCTTTAGTGTTCATTATTTGCGTATAACAATAATGCGGTAAATTATTTAATGTTGAAGATACAATGCGAAGAATGGCATCACAATTTGCAGACAAAAGTGACTATGTGTGATCTAAATTGTTTAAACCGGTCCTTAAGTTCGCGTTCTTTTGGTGAAAAAGTCACATAATTGCAACAGGAAGGCCAACCTCGGATCTTAAACCTTTAAAAACTAAATCACATGATTACACATTTAATTTTGATCATTCCTGCCACCAGTGCATCAGCAGAACTATCTTTTTCAGCGCCCCGCATAAAACAGCTTTGTCCTTGTTATCAGTGGAAAAGGAGTTGTTTAATAAACTTAAAAAGCGACAGCATGTCGATATAATTTTTACTTATATATATTTGTGTTCGTTTTATGTTACATAACAACCTATATAATATTAACCTGAAACCCTCGGAAATCGCGACTGCCACTCTCCAAATTGGCAACACTTCTGAACCACTCACGGCGCCCCTGGTCTTTAAGTTCAGTATGACATCTTCTAATCCAATCTAATCCAGTCTTTCATCAAATATCTATATTCACAAAACGTTTTAAAACTTATTTCTCGTCAATCACACTGTGTTAGTACTTATATGGTGTGTAATTTAAAGCCAGCTTTGTGAGGAAAAAAAAAACAAATAGTTTAAATTGGTAGTTTTCTACTTACCAGCAGCAATAGCAACGATGCACACCAAAGAGATGAGTACCTGCTTAGACATCATGTTGGAAAGTTCGTTACACAACTGTGAGTGACTACAAGCAAATTCCACAAACTATATATACTACTGGCATAGCTAATCTTCAAGAATTAAAATTTTATCGTTTGCCATTTCTTTATCCATCTTCGCAATTATCCCACTTCGGTAATCTTTGACCCTGGTAATAACTTTTTTCCTTAAGAACTTTATCATTTCGCAATCGCCAACCTTGTGCTATAAAAATAACCAGTATTCTGTACTGCTTACCTGGAGAAGTAGAGAAAGAATTGCATTCCATTAAAATTTCCGATAAGATATATTTCATAGAAGTACCTATACATTTTGAAACTATGTGAATCCCAAATAAAAAAAGGCATTTTTAAAAGTCAGTCCATGTCAGTGAGTGACTGCGAACAGCTTATTTCTCAAACGAAAAATTGGTGCGACACGAAGATTTTAAAGAAAATCCCTCATCCAAAATTATATTCTTCGAATAAAATCCTGCTAAAAAGATATTTGATATAAAGAAAAATTATATAATAGATAAATAATCGTATCCAAATATAGTAAACGGGTGTTATTCGGATTGGAGGACAACTCGGATTAGTTCAAAATCTGCTCCCTAGGGGACGGTAGTGTATTGTCGTGTTGGAATGACCTTTGTGATCGAAGAAGTTAATTACCTAAGTGTAATACGATTGTGTTTCTTCAGTCTAAGTGGAAAATAGAGCTTTTCCCGAAAGAAGGCATGTAATTGCTACATTTCTAGCATTTTGTTATTTTTTAACTTCATTTAAGATAGATTTATATGCCCACCCTCGGTAGCGTGATGGTAGCGTGTCTGCCTCACGTTCAAGAGGTCCAGAGTTCGAATCTCGGTCAGGGTGAGTTAGCTGGATAAGGTTTCTTCTAGAGATTTCCCTTATCCTGAAGGACGAATGTCGGATAACTCTTAGCTCTATGGTCCCTGGGCTCATTTGAGCTTCATTTCACCCATTCCATTCGTCGTCCGATATTTAACGTTGGAGGACGTATATTACAAAAAAAAAGTAGTTATAATGAATGCCCACTGAAATTACTCCAGAAACTTGAACAATAAGAAAATACAGACCTTCTTACATCCATAATCCTCCTTGTTGTTATGATAGTTACTTAATCAATGCTGCAAACGGCCAAAAATAAATACCACTACAACAGTGTGTATACTACGAAACGGATACCACCCCCAATTTTGGAAACGAGCCCATCTCATTCTATTAGAAAAACCTGGAAAAACCAACACAAACTACAAAAACTATAGACCAATCTCCCTGACAGCAACATTATCCAAAATACTTGAAAAAATTATCGTCAAATGTCTCAACAATTTCTTAGAAAGTAGAAACCTCATACCTGAAACTCAAGCTGCCTACAGATCAAACATAACAACTCAAAACCAACTATTAAGAGTCATTTCTGAGATAAAAGAAAACACAAACCGCGGATTTACCACAACAGCAACCTTCCTAGATGTGCAAGGAGCTTTTGACAAATGTTGGATACATTGATTATCTATATAAAATATAAAAAATGGAAATCCCAGAATATATAACTAGATGTATATCCAGCTTTTTATCAAATAGAACTGTCCAAATTAAAATAAACGGACAACTGTCAAATCACATCAAATTAGAAACAGGCACCCCACAAGGAAGTGCAATACTACTGGACTACTTTACATAATTTTCACATCCGACACACCTCAACCAATTCACCGAAGCAACCAACTTGCACAATATACAGATCACACAGCATATTGGTGCTCCAGAGAAAAATTAAAATGCCCAAAATCCAAACTAGAACGACAGCATCAAACCTTCAATAATTGGGCAAACAAATGGAGAATCACAATAAACCCAGAAAAAACTCAGTACATAGTATTCCACAGGCAGTGCAAAGAAAAACATAAAAATACTATCATAAATTATAACAAACGTAATATAAAAGCCCAAAACGAGAGTGACGTTGACAAAAAATTAAATACCTTAACACACTTCATCAAAAAACTTCAAGCTGCAAAAGCTGCAACTACATGCCTGAATAAATAATTAATAAATAGTTTAAATAAGACAGTTTAAAATAAATTTAAAAAGGTTTATTCAAGATTCTCGTCTTAACATCTCTATTCACTGTCAGGCAAACATTAAGTTATTTAAGAGATAAATGAAAAGTTACTGCACAGCAGCTGTAGAACTCGTTAAAATACACAAATAATGTCAATTACAATTATGTATTGCAAAGTTAATCAATTCCGATATATTATTATTTGTTGGTTAGAATTCGCAGATACTTAAAGGTATGTAATTTTTAGCTTCTAAGTTCCTATTCCCATTTTAATTCAAGGAGAACTAATACTTCAAATGCATCAATCAGTGGTTGGCTTTTTAAATATCTGATTACTGCTTATATCACTTTATCAGGTATAAGAACAACAAATGTGAAAGGCCTTTCTACAGACTTTATCCAAAGAAACAAGACAAAAACAAACTTTTCTAACAACAATTTGTAGAAGCTTGGGTGGAGAAAGTCATGTGAATATAATATATTACATGTGTTTTTATGTGTTTTTATTTTTTACTAACGTGATAAAAACACATCCCTGATTAATTATTTATTAAAAGCAAATAAGTCAACGTAGATTTTTGTACACCCGCCCCCGGAAACTGACTCTGAATACGTACTTGTACGTCGATATCATTGAAGTCGTTCCACTCCAAGAACATCTAGACATAGTACTTGGAAATATAACTACAAATCCAGCACGACACACCAAATCAAATTAAATTAACCTCCACCTCCATCTACAGATAGATACTAATCTATTTAATATATCTAAATAAAAATGTACTGAATAAAAGAAATAAATCAAACCCTAACCCCCCCCCCCCCAAAATAAAAGAGAGAATCTGCCATCACTACAAACGAATAAAATAAAATAAAAAGGCTCTCCCTCAAAAATTAAAATGCATGTTGACTGAAGAGGATGAAATAATCCCTAAAACAGCCGTGGGTGACATACACCCTAAAACCCCTAGTAGTAGGGTGGAGCGGATTAAGGTAAGGCGGGGGATTCTTTCTTTTATTCCTTTACGTTCTACAAAATTAAGTCATATCGGACGATGAATGAAATGGATGAAATGGTCCTCAAATGAGCCTAGAAAAAGACTGGTAACACGAAATTTGTTTGGGCACTCTATGGTCAACATGGCCCCTAGTGGTTTACCGGGGAAATATACGACTCAAATGGAGAAATTAATGTCAGGACGGCACGTTGGCCATAGTAGCTCAATGGGTTAGAGCGACTGGACGGAAACCAGGAGATCTGTAGTTCAAATCCCGGCCATGGCATTGAATTTTTCATGTTGACTCTATCTATCAAAGATCTTAGCCTATATACGGCTAGTGTGACGAAATGATTAATTTCCATCAATTAACTAAAATAACAGTTAAATGATTAAGCCTGACTCTTAAGTATCTTCAGGTTCCAACAGACGTAAGGAAGGGGAAGACTTTCTTGCCAAAGAGTTGCCTTTCTTTTTGCGCCATTGGTACGACAAATTGATTTTCGGAGGGGATTTTAATTGTGTGCTTAGTGCAAAAGACCAAACTGGACATTACCTACCGTCCCCTATGTTAGACCGTATTTGTAAAACCTTGGAGCTGCAGGACGCCTGGGAACATCTCTATGGTACCTATGTTGAATATACCTTTCACCGAAATACTACGGCTTCCACAATCGACAGAATTTAAGTTAGTACAACCATGAAGCAGCAGATCCGCAGCGTGAGGGTGCGACCTGTACCTTTTAGGGACCACCATTCGCTGATTATGACATTGGTGCATACCATCCGGACACCGACAATGGGCAGAAGCTATTGGAAACTAAACAGTGAGCTTCTCCAGGAGAAAGTTTCGGCTATCGTGGACGAGGTGGCAGCGTACTGCTCAAAGCAGAACTCCCAGTTTGCTGCAACAGTGGTTATATATGTTCAAACCTGCCATCCGTGATTTTTATAAAGGTGAAGGTATTGAAAGGGTGAAGGTGCGACGTCAACGGTTGAATTATTACTATGACCTGCTAAATGACTTGTATCAGCAACAGTGTGATGGCCGAAACGTGACGCAACAAATTGCTGCCGTCCGAAAAAAATCTTTGTTGTTTACATGAGGAACTTTGCCGGGGAGCACAGATCCGGGCGGGCGACCGCTCGGTGCAGGACGAGGAGAGAACTTCCCTGTATCATTTAGCGTCCGAAAAGCACTCAGGGACACGAAAATATCTTTCCAAGTTACGTTCGTCGGGAGGAAACTTACTGCTGACCTCACGAGAAATTTTAACGGAGGTTCAGGATGCATTTACCCACAGATTTGCTGCAGTGGATGTCAACAGAGCAGCACAGGAATATGCCTACGCGCTAATTGAACCACTTGTAACACGGAGATGAATGTGGCCTTGACTGAGGACATAAGGGAAGAAGAATGGTGCACGGCATTAGCGTCGGCCAGTATGACTTCTGCACAGGGACCCGACGGAATTGAGTATCAGTTCTATCGCGACAATTGGAGTATAGTGAAAGATACTTTGCTTGGTGTAATGTTGGAGTTACAGCGAGGTCCGGGAATCATGTCTGGATATAATGAAGGCGTCATTGTGCTCATTGCCAAACACGCGGCAGCCCTAGATGTGAACGGTTATCGGCCAATCAGGCTTTTAAATGCAGATTACAAATTATATACCAAAATTGTCGCCAACATGATGAAGATATACCTGCCTGATATTATTGGGAAAGGACAGACCTATGGAATCTCAGATAGGACGATTACGCATATTCTAAGGACGTTGCGAGATACCATTATTGAATGTGTGCGCACACCTGATGAACCGGTAGCAATCTTGGCGTTGGATTTTACCACAGCATTTGACAGAATTCATCACGGCTATCTATGGGGTGTGTTACGACGCTTTGGATTCTCTCCCTCATTTTTTGAATGACCTTTAACGGCTCTATGGAATGGCATTTTCCAGAATCCAAGTAAATAGATTTTTTACGCAGCCGGTGCTTATAGAACAGTCCATCCGTCAGGGATGCCCACTGTCGATGATCCTGTATACTATGTGTGTAGACCCCTAGATAAGAGGCATAGTCTCCGTACTCTACAGGAGAAGAAACCTCTTGAATCTTGAGAGAGTATTTGCGTATGCGGATGACATTACACTCGTGCTCACATATTGTGGTGACTTCACAGCAATTGAACCAACGTTATTACAATATCAGAGTGCGTCAGGGGCTTTTATCAATTACAGTAAATCGCATCTCCTGGCCTTGAATAACTGGACGATGGAGGACGCTCGGTTTACACATCAATCCGAAATTAAGGTCCTAGGTCTGTTTCTAACACCAGGCCTGAAGGACTTAATCGCAGTAAACTGGAGAAGAATTGTTAACCAATGCATATATACATTGACCTCACAGTTGACGAGGAATTTGAATTGTGTGCAGAAAGTTTGGCATGTGAATACCTTTGTGCTGGCGAAGCTGTGGTATGTGGCACAGGTGTTTCCGATGTCCCATCAGTTCTCATAACTCTTAGAACGGGCAATAGGCTACATTTGGAAGAATCAGTACTACAAGATTGCCCGACCACAGTTGCGGCGGGACATAAACAGTGGCGGATGGAATTTGGTGGATGTGCAAGTGAAGTGTCGTGCCCTGTTATTGCGTTCTATCCTGACAGTCCTCAATGGCCAAGGTAGCCAACAGGACATACAGTTCAGCAAACAAGTGATTGGCGCACATATGGTAGCTCCTGCAGCCTTTCAGCAGGTGCGAAGGGATTGAGAGAGTTTTTCCTTTAATTGCAAGGACAACAACGACGTTAACATCCAAAATCATATATAAGGAATTAGTAAAGGATTTCTTGGCAGTACCGGCGATTGTTCTCAAATATCCAAATACTCCCTGGAAAAATATGTGGAAACTCTTCAGCTATCGTTTTGTACCATTGGACTGGAAAGTAACCTTGTATCAGTTTGTAAACGAAATCATTCCCACGGAGGCTAAGAAACATAAACACAATATAGTGCCTGAGCCGTGGTGTAAACATTGTGGACACGTAGATACTAACTCCATAGAATAACCAGCTGCGTAAAGGTACGTGACATCTGGAAATGGACCAAGAAGCAGAGAATTCTGTAACCTCAGTTTTGTTAGCTTGGAACCTCCAGAAGGGAGCAACAGAGCACCCACAGATATGGTTAGCTTTTGGTTTCTACCATTATTGCCTTAGTGTCGAGCAACCGACTTTATTAGAGTTTAAACCATGGCTAAAGGCTGAAAGATAGAGGATGAGACGATACCCTAACATATGGAACCTCCTGAATAAACATTTGGACTTTAATTTATGAGACTTAAAAAAAATCAGAGCCCATCCTTCTTCCTTATCTCACTTAGCACATAAATACACTTATTTCCTTTCTCCAAAAAAAAAACAATAAAATAAATTAGATAAATATTTTTGATACACGGTACAATTGAAAAAAAATCTTTTACAAACTTTCCACAAGGCTGACAATATACAAAAAAAGAAAGAAAAGAAAGAAACATACCATTTCGGATTCATATTACAAATTTTTCAACACTTTTGCGTTTCTTAAAAACACTATCATTTTCAGCTGCTTAAAAAAGTGTCAAAATGGAAGCAATAAAAACAATTAAAAAAGTACTTACGATAGTAAGTCGCCGCAAACTATGTATCTCGAATGCGAGAGCCCTTAGTGGTCTACCAGGGAAATATACGAGTCAAATGGAGAACTTAATGTAAGGACAGCACGTTGGCCATGGTAGCTCAATGGGTTAGAGCGACTGAACGGAAACCAGGAGTTCTGTGGTTCAAATACCGGCAAGGGCATTGAATTCTTCATGTTGACTTCATCTATCAAACTCTCATTATTTTAAATATATCGATATGAAACATAAATGACTAAATTTAACATAGTCCGGCACTTGACATATTAACATCTGTATCAATACATTAAACATGAACATTAAACAAATCCAGATCTTTTTAAAATAAACAATTTATTTCAAATTACCTTTTTGTCACTTCAGCTATTTCTAAATTAATTTATTATTGGTTACAATTTTTCAATATTTTGGGTATCCTGTTTAAAGATTTTGTTGCAACTCAGACTTTACTAGTAATGTCATGAAAGAGTGTGACATTTCAAAGATACTGTACAATGACATGTTTCTGCCAGTGTACTAATTTCAACAAACTGATCAACTTTTCGATTCATATGTATGCCCTGATGCCCCGGCACCCGTCGCATTTGGAGGCTGTTGCGAGATGACAAGGTAAAAGGATACTTACATATGCATTTCCAATTTTCATTTTACCTTGTTTTACCTTGTTCCAGGTACCTACTTTTGAAGCAATTTTACTGTCTCTTAGGATGTGAATGCGTTTATCGTGGTAACTTTTCTAATCTTCTTAGAGCATAGCTTAGGATAGCAAATACTTATAATTTCGCACGAATATTTGCTTTTCTTATTGGTTATGGTTATGGACTCATGCGTCGACGTTTCTTGAATAGTTTGAAAATATGAAGTGTATTTTTGTTCAAACATCCACGTCCACGAGAGTACTTCTTGTACTTCTCCACGAAACGTCCACGTCGTAAGGAGCGGTCAAAGGAAAGCAGGAGATTGCCTTATGGTGTGATGTATAGTTGGGGACCGCCACGGCAGCTATGAAGGCCCTTAAGGAACTCTGAAAACCGGCAAACTGGGTTCTGGTAAGCCCCAAGCCAGGCTAGCACTCCTCCTGTGGCCGTCCTCCTTGCTCAAAGAAATAATGAATCAAGCTGGAGAGATAATTTTATAACGACCAAAGCCCAAAAAAGGAAACGATTCTGGAAAAACAATGATGTAGGTGTTAAGACTGGGTTGCTGGAATGTTAATGTCCTGGGCCAATAAAGATCAAGGAATAATTTTAGAACTTAAGGAAAAGGATTGATATCTGTGCCCTATCGGAAACAAAAACGAAAGAGACAGAGATAATTCCATGTGCGGATTATATACAGCAGAACCTCGTTAATCCGGACCAATTGTGGCTTAATGTTGTCCGAATTATCAAAAGTCCGGATTAGGTGAAATAAACACCGTAGATAAAAACTGTGAGTATGCACTGTATTATTTTAAAAGAATGTAAGATATAATATGGCTACCTGATTTTAATTACACATTCTTTATTTCTTTGGTTGAAATCTCTTATTGTCAGTTTTCGTGACAAAATCTATTACACAATTCAGATGCTATTTAACCTCGCTTAATTTCATTTTCGACTTCCGAAATCCACATCCTCAGCCTCAGATTCCCTACTAACGTCCTTTGCATTATCGAGTGGGATGGCTGAGGCGGTAACACCTGTGGTCCGCATTCGGGAGGCAGGAGTTCGATTTCCGTAGCCGACCTACCTGACCCATGGGGTTTCCCGGGTCGCTAGGTGAATGCTGGTTAGGTTAATTAAATCCCCCGAATTTCCTGTCTCTCTATTTCATCTCCATTGTCATTTCACACCAGCTCTCTTCTGGTGGTCTCTTTCAGGGTAGAAGTGTCGGCGGGTGTCTCGGCGGTGCATGGCGGGATGATGATGATGATGATGATGATTGTGTTTTAAGGGCGCTCAACTGCTGGGTCATCAGCGCCCATAAAAACCAGCGGAGCTAAAAATCAATAAAAAGGCTAAAACACTACAAGACTAAAAGACTAAAACTCTAGGGGACTAAAAGGCTATCAATCAATTAAAAAACAAGATAAAAACGCCCGCACAGCGGTAGGAAAGACTAACAAAAAGGAAACTAAAAACCAATAAAACCAGAAAAGAGGTTAGAATGGTTAAAATACCCAGGTTAGTGGGGCCTAAATTCTAAAATTTATAGATAAAACAAACGCTAAAACTCTACCCACTGCCGTCTCGTCATCCGCGAGTATCTCTGCCAAGCTGGCCGGTAGCTGGAGAGACCTCCGGAGACGTGCGAATCTAAAGCAGTCTAAAAATACATGGCACACCGACAGGTCGGCACAGCAGAACGGGCAGACTGGAGCCGGTGTCCGGTTTAATAAAACGTTATGGCTAAAATAACAGTGTCCAATGCGCAACCGAGCCAAAATGACCTCTTCCCGCCGCGATACGCGACAGGAGGTCACCCAGTGATTTGGATGTTCCTTTACCATTCGGAGCTTGTTGTCACGGAGAGCAGACCACTCGTCGTGCCAGCACGAGAGCGCCGCCCTACGCACAAGCCGAAAGTCTTCCGCCGTCACACATGAGATGGTAACACTGGGATCAATGGTTGCCACCTTGGCTGCCGAATCCGCCATTTCGTTCCCGCGCAGGCCCACGTGACCAGGAACCCAGGCACACACCACGCTAACGCCCGAGGCGTGCAATACGTGGAGGGCATCCTGGATCCGCTGCACGAGAGGATGGTGGTTATACAGCGCACGTAGGCTCTGGAGTGCGCTAAGGGAGTCGCTTAAAATGAGGCAGTCACCCAATCCTCTGCGGCGAACATGTAAGATGGCTCGGTATATTGCATGGAGCTCTGCAGTGTAAATGGAGGTGTTGCCATGGAGACCGAATATAAAGGGTTCGGCCCCATGGACATACGCGTATCCAACACCAGCAGAGCTCTTGGACCCGTCAGTAAAAATTAAAATAAAGCGTTCATAATTCGATAAAAATTCTAAAAACAAAGTGCGGAGAGTACTCGTGGGGGTTATGGACTTGCCGTGCGCAGCCATACTGAGATCCACGGCAGGTGCAGCACACAGCCATGGTGGATACACCCTTTCAGCCCGAGGAAGCAACCGGGGTAGCTCGAGTGCATGCCGCCGAAGAAGCTCCCGGAAGCGAAAACCTGGCGGCTTAGGACTTAATCGGGTGTTCCTATAATGTATGTCATAGCACGTTTCGGTGAAGGATGCAAACGTCGGATGCCCAGGCATACTAAGTAGTCCACAGCCATAGTTCCCCAGCAACACGTCCCGCCGATATCGCAAAGGAGGTTCTGCCGCTTCGGCGTAGAGACTTACGACTGGGCTAGTTGGAAACGCCCCAGTAGCTATACGAATGCCAGAGTTATGGACCGTGTCTAGGAGCTTCAGCACTGATGGACGAGCTGAAGTATACACGATGCACCCATAGTCCAGCTTCGAACGGATTAGTGTGCGGTATAAGCTGAGCAGTACTGCACGATCCGCTCCCCACGATTTCCCACTAAGTATCCGCAAAAGATTTAGAGAACGTTCACATCGTGCTTTCAACTGTCCTATATGCGGGGACCAGGACAGCTTTCTATCAAAAACCAGTCCGAGAAATTTAGTTTCATCGGCGAATGGTAGCACTTGACGACCAAGTCGGAGCAGGGGTGGTAGTCGACGTTTCCGACGCCAGAAGTTAACACAGACTGTCTTCTCAGTGGAGAACCGAAAGCCGTTCTTAGAGCTCCAGTCGTAAAGGTTGTCTAAGCAATGTTGTAGACGATGCTCTAGGAACGGAGTACGCTGAGAAGTACAGTAGACCGCGAAATCGTCAACGAATAAGCACGATGAAACCCCCCGAGGAACACAGTTAGCGATAGAATTTATGGCTATAGCAAACAGTGTAACGCTGAGCACTGACCCTGGTGGAACCCCGTTCTCTTGAATAAAAAGGTTTGAATAGACCGAGCCGACCCTTACTCGGAAAACGCGATCGTTCATGAACTCCCGAAGGAACACAGGTAGGCGTCCACGAATATTCCAGCCGTGCAGGGTGCGGAAGTGGCCTGCACGCCAACACGTATCGTACGCTTTCTCGAGGTCAAAATATATGCCGACGGTCTGACAGTTCTTAAGGAAACCGTTCATGATGTGCGTTGACATAGACACGAGGTGGTCTAGTGTCGAACGGCGACGGCGGAAACCACACTGGATGTTCGTCAGTAGGTTGTGAGTTTCCAGCCACAACACCAACCGCCCATTGATCATGCGTTCCATCACCTTGCAGACGCAACTGGTGAGGGAAATAGGGCGGTAGCTGGAAGGAAGATGGCGGTCCTTTCCAGGTTTCAAATTTGGGATAATGGTGGCCTCACGCCACTTTTCAGGAAAACTGCCGTCAACCCAGATACGGTTATAGACCTCGAGTAGGAAAGCCTTCCCTTCAGGAGAGAGATGGTGTAGTAATCGCACGTGGATACCGTCTGGTCCTGGTGCACATGGTCGGGAGGATGAAAGTGCGTGTTCTAGCTCTGCCATGGTGAACAGGGGATTGTAGTCTTCAAGGTTTCTAGAAAGAAAGCAGAAACCTTGAGACTCCACCTGATTCTTAGTTGCGAGGAGCTCAGGTGTATAATTATCTGAGCTAGACACATGAGCGAAAGCACTTCCAAGGGTGTTAGCCACATCAAACGGATCCACAACGACTCCTGAAGGAGTTTCCAAACCAGCTATCGGTAGGCGAGTTGATTTTCCGACCACGCGCCTAAACCTATCCCATACTACAGATGAAGGTGTATGGCGATTGAAAGACGACACAAAAGCGTTCCAAGATGTCTTTTTGCTCTGCTTAATAACTTGCCTAGCCCTGGCACGCATCTTCCTGTACTGAATAAGGTTCTCCAGCGTGGGGTGGCATTGGAAAACCCGTAGGGCACGCCTACGATCACGGATGGCATCCCGGCATTCATCCGTCCACCATGGGACAGGACGTCGACGAGGATTCGGTGACGTACGCGGAATATACCGTTCTGCGGCTGAAAGTATCTGCTCGCTAAGATGTTCGACCAATTCGTTGACAGAGGCGTGCTCTTGGTGACTAAAAGCCGCCAACTGGGTGTAAAGGGCCCAGTTGGCTTGATCGAAACGCCAGGTAGGCAAGCGCGTGGAACACACGTTCTGATCTAGGAGGCTAATAAGACAGGGGAAGTGGTCACTAGAGTGTAGGTCAGAGATGACGTTCCATTGTAGGGAGACTGCTAGCTGCGGTGAGCATACCGCCAAATCCAGATGGGAGAAAGTGTTGAAGGCATCCGAAACAAAAGTGGGTTCTCCGGTGTTCAGGAGAACCAGGTTGTTACTGTCCAGAAAGTCGGAGACCACTCTGCCCCTCGCACAAGTTCGGGTAGAGCCCCAGAGAGGGTGATGGGCATTGAGGTCTCCTACCAACAGAAAAGGGGTGGGTAATTGAACAACAAGATCTTGAAGCGCAGTAAGGGAAAGGTCATCGGACGGTGGAATATAGATGTCGCAGACGACCAGTTGCATTGTCGGCAGTATTACACGCGCAGCAACTGACTGGATGTTAGAGAGTAAAGGTATGTCCTCCACATATACGTCATCTCGAACAAGGAACATAGTGCCTCCATGCGCAGGAATACCCTCTTCAGTGGCAAGATCGCGGCTGAATGGAGTATACCGCCTGAGTTGAAAGGTATCCTGTGGGCGTAACTTGGTCTCCTGCAGGCAAACCACTAATGGATCGTGCGTATTAAGCAACATATCAAGCTCTGGACGATGAGCCCTAAGCCCACGTATGTTCCACTGTAGGAACGCCGTTGGAGCGGTAGAATAAAAAATTAAGGGGTATTCCCTCTCATGACGATTTCGAGGGTGGCCGAATCTGAGGAAAACTACTTCCCCCTCCGTTAGGTCGGTTGCTGGCCTCAGCTCTTCTGGTGGGACCATTTCGTGACCGCCAGCTAGGGACCTTTGGGGCTCGGATCGCCTGCCTGGGAACTTTGGGGCTTGACTGCTGGGCTCGTTGCCGTCCCGCAGTAGGGGAGCGTGTTCGTTGTCCTGGCCTGTCGGGAGAAGTCTCTATAAAAACTGTAGGATCCTGCCCTCTGTATTGTTTTGGTTGCTTCGGTCGACCGTCCTCTGTCTCCTTCACCTCACCCTTCCTCCCGGGGGTACCCTACTTGGGGGCATAGGAGCAATGGGCCCAGCATGGTACCCAGTTTTGGGGCATAGGAACAATGAGCTCTGCATGGTACCCAGCTTGGGGGCATAGGAACAATGGACCCAGCATGTTACCCAGCTTGGGGGCATAGGAACAATGAGCACAGCATGGTGACGAGCGTGGGGCATAGGAACAATGAACCCAGCATGTTACCCAGCTTGGGGGCATAGGAACAATGGGCACAGCATGGTATCGAGCTTGGGGGCATAGGAAAAATGGGCACAGCATGGTACCCACCTTGGGGGCATAGGAAGAATAGACCAGCATGGTACCCAGCTTTGGGGCATAGGGACAATGGACCCAGCATGGTATCCAGCTTGGGGGCATAGGGACAATGGGCCCAGCATGGTACCAAGCCTGGGGACATAGGAACAATGGGTCCAGCATGGTACCAAGCCTGGGGGCATAGGAACAATGGGTCCAGCATGGTACCAAGCTTTGGGGCATAGGAACAATGGGCTCAGCATGGTATCCAGCTTGGGGGCATAGGGACAATGGGCCCAGCATGTACCAAGCCTGGGGACATAGGAACAATGGGTCCAGCATGGTACCAAGCCTGGGGGCATAGGAACAATGGGTCCAGCATGGTACCAAGCTTTGGGGCATAGGGACAATGGACCCAGCATGGTATCCAGCTTGGGGGCATAGGGACAATGGGCCCAGCATGGTACCAAGCCTGGGGACATAGGAACAATGGGTCCAGCATGGTACCAAGCCTGGGGGCATAGGAACAATGGGTCCAGCATGGTACCAAGCTTTGGGGCATAGGAACAATGGGCTCAGCATGGTACCAAACCTGGGGGCATAGGAACAATGGGTCCAGCATGGTACCAAGCTTTGGGGCATAGGGACAATGGACCCAGCATGGTATCCAGGTTGGGGGCATAGGGACAATGGGTCCAGCATGGTACCAAGCCTGGGGACATAGGAACAATGGGTCCAGCATGGTACCAAGCCTGGGGGCATAGGAACAATGGGTCCAGCATGGTACCAAGCTTTGGGGCATAGGAACAATGGGCTCAGCATGGTACCCAGCTTGGGGGCATAGGAACAATGGGTCCAGCATGGTACCAAGCTTTGGGGCATAGGAACAATGGGCTCAGCATGGTATCCAGCTTGGGGGCATAGGGACAATGGGCCCAGCATGTACCAAGCCTGGGGACATAGGAACAATGGGTCCAGCATGGTACCAAGCCTGGGGGCATAGGAACAATGGGTCCAGCATGGTACCAAGCTTTGGGGCATAGGGACAATGGACCCAGCATGGTATCCAGCTTGGGGGCATAGGGACAATGGGCCCAGCATGGTACCAAGCCTGGGGACATAGGAACAATGGGTCCAGCATGGTACCAAGCCTGGGGGCATAGGAACAATGGGTCCAGCATGGTACCAAGCTTTGGGGCATAGGAACAATGGGCTCAGCATGGTACCAAGCCTGGGGGCATAGGAACAATGGGTCCAGCATGGTACCAAGCTTTGGGGCATAGGGACAATGGACCCAGCATGGTATCCAGGTTGGGGGCATAGGGACAATGGGTCCAGCATGGTACCAAGCCTGGGGACATAGGAACAATGGGTCCAGCATGGTACCAAGCCTGGGGGCATAGGAACAATGGGTCCAGCATGGTACCAAGCTTTGGGGCATAGGAACAATGGGCTCAGCATGGTACCCAGCTTGGGGGCATAGGAACAATGGGCCCAGCATGCTATCCAGCTTGGGGGCATAGGAACAATTGGCTCAGCATGGTACCCAGCTTGGGGGCATAGGAACAATGGGCTCAGCATGGTGGCCTATGTACCGAATCCCTTCCGTAATGGAATCCTAATCCTAAACCTAATCTTCCCTTGCATTGCTTACACTTTCCACAATTTCTTCGTTAGTCATAATGTAATAAGCCTAGATCATTTTCATCTCCTTGAAGCCAGCCTTTAACGTCGTCTACTGTGACAGCTTTCTCGCCACCCCAAGCAGTATTTGGTGAAAGACACTTAACTGAATTGCATTGGCGTCCAATTCAACACTGTCGTCATACAAAAATTTCTTCCACGCATTAGTCAATGTAGAGTTCAAAAGGCCATTTACTGCATTTACTAAATTGAAAATCATGGATCTGAAATCAGACTCACATACATTCTGCACATACACATGCAAGTGTGGCACCATTTTTAAGTCTTTCAGTAATTTTGAGCTTCTCGTGTATCGTAAGCGATTTACGCTTGTGTTTCCCCAATAACTTTGTAGGTTTACTAAACAACATTTTACAGTCGATTTGTTTCTTTAACTTAATTACTGAGAAAAGCAAATGTTAAACTAGCCCTTCTGACCAGAGTTGAAAGCCCTATCGCTGGTACAGCAGGGCTATGGGAAGGAGGACATCCAATGTACCATTGTCACCTATTATATTCCTGGTATTGTAAAGAAATTCGTATTGTACAGTCTGTGCAAACATAAAATGAACAATTTTTTAAAGTTTTTCTTAGTGCAATAACCATAATTTAAGTTAGCAATTCGCAGATTTTTTAAAAGGATGCTTGTTCCGATTAAGCGAAATCCGGTTTAAAGGGTTTTTATTAACGAGGTTTTACTGCTCTGTTTTATAGTGGAGTTCACAAGGAAAGTAGAGCTAAAGAAGAAGTTGGCATATTAATCAATGAAATATTTTAAAACAGATTCTGTCAGGTATAAATATGTATCTGAAAGAATATTAGTGTTGAGTAGAAGACTGAAGAAAGGACTACTCCATATCTTCATTCACCAGAGGATTGCAAACCAACATCCGATAGAGAAGAATTTTATGAACAGCTTCCAAAATAATTTGATGTAATTCCAACTAATGAAGTTATAGTGATTCTTGGAGACATGAATGCCAGAATTGTAAATTATATTGTCCCTGGAATAAAACAAAGATTTAACGAATCTATGTATAATCCAAATGGAAATCTGTTTGCCCAATTTTGTGCATTGAATAACCTTAGAATTAATAATGCATACGTTGACTAAAACTTACAGTATAAATACACGTGGTAAAATAACAGGGGCCATAGATAGATTATAATACAACAGAAATTTACATTCAATACAAATTTTGGATATTAGAACACTTAATTCAGCAAATATAGGCAGTGATGGCAAAAATCAGGTTACAAAAACAAAATAAAATAACTCTGTGTACGAGCAAAAGCTGAATAAATAACCGTTAGAGGATGATAGCATAAAATATTACATGCCACAAGATTAACAGAAAATTTTACCATACTGGAAATGATGTTAGTAATGTAGAAGGGATATGGAAAAACATAAAAACCAAGATATTAAAAGCTGGTGAAGAGGCGGTAGGAAGAAGGAAAGTAAATATATTGTGACTTTGTGGGTTCGCAGAATTAAAAGTCCAATTTGCTGAAATTCTAAATGTTCTTTATTTCCGTAGAGATACACTGTTCAATTCTCACGTAACAACATTACGTCACAAACAACGTTCTGATCATCTCTCTTTACAACAACACTCTTGTTACACAACTGACTCATCACTAGCCATGACTTCTTTTTATACATCCATTCATGAATTCCAGACTGTTCTGTCAATCACAAGATTTTACTGGTATTAACAAGGCATCTAATGACGTAATCCGAATATTCTATCACCTTCCGGAAACGTGAAACACGTCTGGGTCGGCAAGTCTTTTTTCTCAGCTATATTTGTTGCCGGCTATGTGTTTACACTAGCCGCGCTATCGTTAACTTCTTACGCAAGCTCTTTATTACCTTGAAACAATATCCGCCGACTGTTTTCTATTTGTTCCGAAACTTTATTGCCTGTTGCCGCAACACTGCTCTCTCCTCAAGGCTGGTCGTCCCGAACAGCACCATCGTAGCGGGCCAGGCAATCCAGGTGTTCCACCAATATCTTCCCTCGGGGCACCTTCTGGATGCGGTAGACCACGTTGTTAATCTCTTCACCACCCGGTACGGTCCTTGCCATGGTTGCTGGAGGTTCGGGCACCGTCTCTTGGTCCACGTAGGTGGTACAACCAGACCAGATCACCTTGCTGGAAACCTTGGTTGTTGGCTTGCCTGTCGTATCGGGTATTCATGCGGTCGCTCGCCTTCTGGATGTTCTGACGAGCCATCTCGTGCATGTCGTGGAGATGCTCCACCAGATTCTCCGCATACACGGTTGTTGGCTGTTCTGCGTCCGGGGCGGGGGCCTTCCAAAAGCCAGATCACAGGGGAGGCGTAACTCTCGGCCGAACATTAAGCTAGCTGGCGTCATCCCAAGGCATATAGTGACGTAATCCGAATATTCTATCACCTTCCGGAAACGTGAAACACTGTCTGGGCCGGCAAGTCTTTTATCTCAGCTATCTTTGTTGCCGGCTGTCTGTTTACACTAGCCGCGCTATCGTTAACTGCTTACGCAAGCTCTTTATTATCTTGAAGCAATATCCGCCGTCTGTTTTCTATTTGTGCCGAAACTATATTGCCTGTTGCCGCGACAATATCCAAAACAGTAGGATGTAATACTCCCTCGTTTTGTGAGGAAATTAAAATATTATCTAAACAAAAACAACAAGCATACTTAAAACATAAATCAATAAAACTGCGGAGAAATTAATTTGTAAAAGGTTAGGAATGAACTTGATTTAAAAAATCAGGAGAGTTGAACAAGATTATTGGGAAGGATATGCAAATAAATTACACACACACACACACACACACACACACACACACACACACACACACACACACACACACACACACATACAGGTTGTTTCAAAACCACACCGAACAATTATAGTCATTTCGTAGTTTATAACTTAACTAGTCCGAATTTCGGTATCGCAGCTTCGAAGTTCTATTAGGTATAATTTTATGCAGCATTAAATATTTCATGGTTTTGTGATTAGGCAGCGCAGGAACCACTGGTGAGTGAACCTCAAAAGTTGTTATTGGGACGCACCGGCCACGAAAACAAAAAACATTACTCCTTGCTCTTTATCAGTGATCCTAGTCTACTTTTCAGGTAATGGGACAAAGTGCAGTTATTTGTGCAAAAGTCGACTAATAACTCGGACAGTTGCAAGGTTGCTGTTCAGTGTAAACTACACATTCCGTCCTAATAGGGAGGATTTTGCACGTACTTAGAGAGCAAATCCAAGCAATAGGGAGACGAACGCCGAAATGACGGATATAGTTTTGGTGGATGGAAGAGCTGAAGGGAGTTCAACGAACGCAGATTAATTTAGTCTAATTAAAAATATGAATTTTAAAAATAGTTACTTCAATGATAATGTCGCGAACCCGTATCTACGATCGCGTGGCTTGTTTACACAAAAGAAACTGATAGGCGGTCAGTGTGAAAACCAAGAGCCCGCAGACAAAGATAACCGGTAGATAAGGGTCTGCCGAGGCAAACAAACTGAGATAAATGGAAATTTATAGTTACCTCTGGACTGATAGAGATTGTTCGTGTTCTGGTTTATTTGCGAATCATCTAGAAATTATCTGTGAAGTACTTAAACAGGCAAAGATTGGCCAAGAGTGAGTTGCAAGTGGTGAGACAGTGTTGTGAAATGAGAGACAGCCAGCTGTGTTGTTGTAACGAGAGCTAAGGATGTAATCTGCTGTCACTGTTTGTTATTGTGATCGACCTTGGTGGGCTGATGGTGTATGTAACGTAATGCTGCTGTAATCTATAAGAGTATTTCTACGAAAATAAATGAGATTTTTAATTTCTGCAACTCGGCCTTTTAATTCTACGAGCCCACAAAGTCACAATAATATTGATTTGTTTAACTTCTGATCATTTTGTTATGATCTTAATTGTACAATACTTTCAACCACTTACAGTAAATATCAACAGCTTCCTTTTCAGTTACAAATGCTTTATTTAGTATGATCAAACATGTGAAATAAAATGCTCGTCTCATTGTATAAGTCATTTAGTTTTGGTTAATTTATCTACAATTCTTTGATGTTGTTTTCTGTTCTGTTTATCATTTAATGCTTCCATCCTCAATCTCACTAACATTAACGTCCCTCTAAAATGTATAAGCTGTATATGTCCACTAGCTTATTTGTCATCATGGACTGCTACAAATGAATTTTACAGCACGTTAAACACTCATAAGCAATAATTAAGCAATAGCCTCTTTATTGTGGTTGTATAAGTCAAAGAAACTCTTAATAGTAGCAGGCCACTATGGAGTATGCCGGTATGTTTACAAACAGCTACAGCACGCGGTACGGTGTTTGACCTATACCTGTGAACTCCGAAAGCGTGAGGCACGCGTCGTTGTTCCTGTCACTGCATAACTCACACTCATTCTGGAACATTTTTATGCGGCTCTATTGGCGGTAAAACTATCTATATGTGTCACATAGAAGCTGAGGAGCTACTTCTATATTGTGAATTTGTGGGTTCGTGAAATTAAAAGTCCAATTGCACAAACTCAAAATGTTCTTTATTTCCACCGAATTACAGTTGAAACACTTGCCCATTACATAGAATTACTTAGCGCACACAATTACAATTCACCAGTTCGTCTGTCACAGGTCCATTTCACGATCACAGTTACGTACAACTCCTCTGATGCACGTGCACCGTCTTCCAGTCCGTGCATTCACCCGGCGCTCCTCACGGCTGCTCGCCAAGAACTGAACTGACTCGCCAACTGCAGGCCTTATATAGGGAAGATCGCCGTTTCTGGAAGGTTCGCGGCGCGCACAATTATCCCGGGGTTTCCAGACGTCTGGTGGGAGAGGAAAGAGACGGTACAGGGCTCGTGCCGCTCTCCTAACCATCCCTTCAATTAGTGACACGAGACAAATGGGTAGGCGTGGCCTGAATGCTTCCCGTCTGGCCCTACTGCCGGCCGGTTCTATCGGGAATTCCGACGTTCGGGTGACAATATGCTCGTTCGGTGTCGTTTTGAAACATTCTGTATATATGGAATACAGGAACAGGTATGGAGAACAACTAGAAATCAAAAGAAAGAAACCAAGGAATATGTTAATGTAACACACATAAAGGAAGAAGAACTGATTAAGTATTTCCAAAATGTACATAATGGACAAGAAAACCAAAATGAAATTACAAATCTGGGACCCATTCAAATCAATGATGAGATAGAGGAGGAAGACATCATCAGAATTATAAAAAAAACAACTCTTATTTCTTATAAGAAAAATAAATTATGATGGATTAATTAATGAAGCACCCATATAGCTAAAGTTTATGGGAAACATATAATGCATGGATGTATAGGTGCAAGAATATGACAATGAAGGATTATACAGATGTATTGTTTTATCTTGACAGGAATTCTGTGCGGTAGGGATGAGTATCAACTGCGGTGAGGTTAGTGCACCTATCGCCACAATGCGTCACACGCGTAAGATTAGGACAGGGGAGTGCGGTGCACAAGGTGTCCAAAAACAAATCTCACTCTCGAAGCCAGTATTGCAGCTCTTATAAACAAAGTTATAATTCTTACTAGGGTAGTAATCTCCACGCTTTTGTTGGATCTTAAATAGTACATAGGTGTTTGGAACAAAACCCTGTTCTCCTCCAGCAGGCATGACAACCAACTGTCGCCCTTTCTACATCGCTGCACAGTCTCTGTAACGAATTTCACTCCAGGTATATGGTCCAGTATGTGCTGAACTGATATAAGTTTCATCCATATAGACTATATAAACTTCACTGTGATATCTCTGAATATTTTGTAAATACTTAAGCCTTTTTGCCCGTATGGTACGATGTTCGATTAAAATTTGTCTGTCACGCTTAGTGTTTTTTTTTTTTTTTTTTCCATATAAATCCTAGTTTCAAAAGAATTCTTCTTAATGTTCAGACACTGCCTTAGAAGTCAATAGAATTTTCAAGCTTCATAATCACTTTCTTCAGAGTTGGTCATTGCTTTTCTGTGCTTTAAAAATTATTCATAGTTCACCAAGCTACTTCTGAATTAAAACATCCAAACTAGATTTTGTGCATGTTCTTAATCTTTGTTTTCTGGGCATAGAGAAGGACGTTGTTGCACTAGCACCAATGGCTTTTCTTTCCTTAATAACTCACATAAACTGCTTTCAGACACAACTATTGCCTCAGATGTCCTTTCCCAGATTTTTGTAGCAGACCTAGACCATTGTTCCTTTTTTTTATATAAATCTATAGACATTGGTTTTTATTTCTCGTGTTTTTAAATGTAACACTTTATTTCCTAATGTGCTGCTAGGAGGCGTCATTTCTAAACGCTCTCTTGGAACCAGGAGACACGCACATGTTGAAACAAGCTGTAGTGTTACCGAGTAGCTCTGCACGTATTTACTCGCTCGCAACTGATACACAACTGACCCGCCCTCCCCTCCAGTTGCAACCGTTCTGAGGTGGACTAGTCCAGATACCACTGCGCATCGCTCTCCATCTGTCAAGATATAAAAATACATCTGTATGTATTAGAGGCGTAACGTTCAATGAAGCGCTGAAAGCACCGCTTTCCCAAGATTTTCAGGAGAAAAAGAAGAAAAGCAAGACAATTTGTGACACGATATTTTATTTCCTCTGGATACATTTTTAAAATTTATTCGCGAACATCCGTGGTGTTAGCTGCTTAGATTTAAGTGACCAGTCCCGCAAGCTCATTCAATACGGAATGTTTCTGTATTTATGCATTCGTAACCCTGAATACCATGTTTAACCGCGACTCTTCGATAGTTAGGAAGTAACTGACTTATTTTTTCACGTGAAATGTCTGTAGCATGCGAAGAAACGTTTATTTTTTGTTTCATGTGGCGTTTTTATATACAACTGTAAGAACGTTTCATTAGCATTAGCAATAGTATTTTACGTAGATTGGTATTTAGATTGACAAATACGAAATTCTTATGAAGTTTTAAGTTATTAGCGAAAGTGTGTGAATTGCATATTTTCTCCATTTTAGACTTAACAGTTCACAGGAATGGGCCAGCTCTAAGAAAGATTGTAACGTCTAAGCTGTAACAGGAATATGTCTGCTTGTAGTGAGAGCAGTCTTGCAATCAAGAAGGGGCTACATGTGACTGTAAAAAATACAAAGAGTACTGAAAAGTAACTTTAGTTCTTTGTGTCATTATTCTCTATTATTTAAATGAAAATTACTATTTGGAGCTTCACTCGCTTTGAAAGTCACGCCTCGCCACTGGGTGACATTCTTCGTAACATTTGCTAATTGGTAAATTGTTCATGAAAGTATTGAAACCCTTCCATTGTGGACAGAAACGCAAAAGAGAAATCGGTAACAAAGCACAGCCTAATAGTACCATTCCTTTCTACGAGGCGTGTCCATAAAATAAGGTCTCCAAGGCGCTGGAGCCGTGAGGAACGCTATTACTTGAGATCCAGCAACACTGCCGTGTAGCTTGGTTTCACTCCTTCAAATCCCCACCATAACGAACCCGTTGCAGCCATTAGTCTTGGCTGGGCAGCCATTTGCGATCGAGCTTCCTATCACTTCCGCCGCCAAGTGCGAGTTGCGTGCAGTGACCCGTTTTTTGCGTGGTAAGGGCACTACCCTCACTGAAATTCATCGTCAGTTATGCGAAGTCTATGGGCCACAGTGTATGGACGTCAAAAACGTGCGAAAATAGGCCAGAGAGTTCAAAGACGGACGTACAGACGTCCATGAGGAACAGTGTTCTGGTCGGCCTTCGGTTTCAGCCGAAACAATTGCAAAAGTGGAGCAAGAAATGCTTAAAGATCGGCGTGTGACAGTTCGCGAGCTGTGTGAACTTTTCCCTGAAGTCAGTAAGACCGAACATTTGCATTATCGCAAAGTATGTGCGAGGTGGGTGCCCAAAATACTGATCTCCTAGCCCAGTTCGAATGGAACATCCTCACCCATCCCCCCTGCAGTCCAGAATTAGCACCTAGTGATTGTCATCTGTTTCCTGAGTTGAAGTCACACGTGGGTGGAACACATTTCCAGACCGACGATGATTTGAAAAACGAGGTTGAGCGCTACCTGCACAACTTGGCGGGAGAGTGCTATGACAAGGGTATACAAAAACTGCCACAGCGCATGCAAAAGTGCATCGATCGCAATGGTGATTACGTTGAAAAATAGCTGTAAGTTTCGGTTTTCCATCAATGTAACATTAATTGTCAATAAACATGTTTTCTATATTGAATAAAATTGGAGACCTTATTTTACGGACACCCCTCGTATTAACCCAGAGACAAAGCCGGTGCCAGCCACCTTCACTTGACAACACATCATGGAAAATACATGTAACGTTGGTTGTGCTAAACTTCTTCTTCCTTCCGATTTCTGTCTCTCACTATTTTTACTATTCCTTCATCAGACATCCTGGATACATGTGCATTCCACTCCTCCTTTCTTATTTTTTTCACCCATTCAGTCTCAGGTTGGATCCAGGGCCGTATTCCTAACAAAAAAAGAGAGAGAGAGAGGGGGGGGCGACGCACATCTAAAAATTTTCCAGATGCTGGAGAACCGATCGGAATTCTGCGCTTTAGATTCGTCTTCCTGCTTTGGTTATCCTCAGCATGCGTACGACTTTATATCTATTCTTTTATGTAATCCTCTGGGTTCCGCAATGTACTTACTGGAGGTCCGTTAAGTCATAAATATTATTTGAATGTATTTTGAATCTATATATTTTATATGTTTGCAGTAAATTGAATGTTAAATTAAGAAAGGTAATGAATTAAAAAAGTATAAATAATATTATTAGTAAGTGGACTGCATCCCCCTTCGAAAAATAGTGGGGGGACGGCGCGTACATCCACGTTCCCCCTCCACTACGGCCCCGGTTGGATCTTACACAACTCCCCAATTTCTTCATTTCTTACTCTGTCATACAGTGTCAGCTATTCTCCTTATGCCCGATTTTACCAACAGATGTTAGAATCGACGTTAAAAAATGTAACGTAACAATTGTCACAGCGCTAAAACTAATATTAAATTTCTTGCATTTTACCAACCTGTTTTCATGTTAACAAACCTGTGTTAACGCCAGGAAACTTGTAAATATCACAGCTATAGAAGGCTATGGATGATTTTCTGAACGTACTCCGGTGCGTTTTTGTTTTCATTTTCGTCTGCACAAATGGCGGATGAACAAAATCATAAATAAAGCCTTGAGACAAATTTCTCATCGACGGAGAAACAAATGTTAATTGAAATGGTGATGAAGTGTAAGGATATTGTAACGCGACCGTTGGAACACCCTGTAAAGCAGCTGGGAGCGGAAGACGGGGGAGGTCAATGTTAGCTACGCCCTCCCCTCGTTTGTCTTATAGTGGTGACAGGGACGACTGGGGAAAGAAACATAATTGTGCGGTCTGTTTCTCTTCCACCTGGTTCCAGAAATTACGGGATCTTTCATCATCTGGAAACGTCTAGAAGACGGCGAGATGCTTATAAAAAGGGCTGCAGCTAGTCAGGAGTGAGTCAGTCAGTTGGTTAGTGTGTGAGTGAGCACAGTTCTTGGTGTAAGAAGGAAGGGTTAGTCAGTGACGTGTTAATGAACGAAAGGATTGTGCAACGGAAGACTGTACGTAACTGGTATGTGCATCGGAGTTTATGTAATCGCGAGGACAAGTGAAATTGTAACGGACGGACTGGTGAATTGTAACTGTGTGCAGCACGAAATTCTGTGTAATTGGCAAGTGTTAAACTGTAAGTCGGTGGAAATAAAGAACATTGTTGAGTGGTGTAATTGGACTTTTTATTTCACGAACCCACAAAGTCACAATATTGTGGAAAATAAGAGGACGGATGCAGTGAATGTAAAAGAGAAAGATATCGCGGGGAAAATATTGGAAATTAATTTAATTCAAATGCATGGGTCACTACTACAAGCACCAAACAACTTGTCAGTATTACGTAAATTTAAAACGAGGTGCGAAGAACAAGTGCCTTAAACGTTTCAAGACGGGAGGTGAACAGTGTATTATCCACATAATTCAGTGAATTATACAATCGCAAAGTTATTAATACTTGAAGCGAAGGCGAGATCGCCATATTCCTTTCGATGTATATTCTAACTCATTATTACGTAAATTTAAAACGAGGAGCGAAGAAGGGCAAGTGACTTGAACGTTTCAAGACGGGAGGTGGACAATGTATTATCCACACAATTCAGTGAATTATAAAATCGCAAGGTTATTGATACTTGAAGCAAAGGCGAGGTCGCTATATTCCTTTCGATGCATGTTCTCACCTCTCTTGTACTTCCGCAGTAACCTTCATAGCAACTTGTTTCGACAGTCTATACCTCCGTAAAAAAATTTTATTCGGATATTTCCTCAAAATAATTTCTCCTCATAGACCGTAATCTATTATAAATGCCATTTAGACGATCTTAAATATAGCAAATCGACATCAACAGCTGAGTTCATGCTCGCCATCTTGACTATTTACAATTGTTAAGGACTTAACATTAGAAATTCAGCTTGTTAGTTTAACATGAGATTTAACACGAATGTTACGCTAACACTTGTTGGTGAAATGCAATTTTTGTTTTAACGATTGCTAAACTTGTGTTAAGTCGTAATATTTGTTGGTGAAATCGGGCATTATCACCTAATTTCAGTTGTTCCATCATTCGTCGTGTTTTTGTGATCTCTGCTCTTGTTTCCAAGGTCACTGGTCAAACTACTGCCTTATAAATTTTGACTTCTGTTTCTTTTCTCATTAACTTATTTATGTATATTAATTTATTAATACATCCAGATATTTTTGTTGTCGTTGCAACTTAATGCTTAATTTCTCGGGCCCAATTCCCTCACTGGTAATATTAACGTCCAAATAATTGAAATGCATAACCTATTCTACCATTTTGTCTTCAAGTTCTAATTTGCATCTGAACGGTTCTTTACTAATGGTTAAAACTTACGTTTCGTTTATGGAGATTTTCATATTAAACATCTGACATTTATGATAGAAAGTCCCCCATTTCAAATTACCCTTTGCATAAAAATGTTTTCTTATGTTTAAATTTCTGTTAATGGTTCAAACGATTTTGATTTAAACGTCATGATTAAGATATTTGTATAACAGACTGTTCTCAGAAAATTAAAGATGTGCAATTTATTCTTTTGGTAAACACATATTTTAATCTAAATGTAACATGTCAACGGTAGTTGGGGTGCGGTGTTTTCTTGAAAATCTTCGTGTTACATGAACCCAAATGCTAGGTTTGGTACATATCCTACATTTCCCTTTCGGGTTCTGTTGTTCACACACGTATACAAATGCGCAGGTTCTTCAGGAACTTACTGCGGTCGTACTCTCGTGGTCCCGAACCACACTCTCGACTGAGCTTTCCTACCATTTGGAAAAGTATATGCTAAATATCAAATCAACTTTGGAAACATGTTTGCTCTGCTACCAGAAACCTCCCTGAGCAGTTTGAGAGATACATGAGGGACTGAGAGCCGTAGACGCTAAGTAAAGCATAATTTGCACCCCCCCCCCCCAGATTATCACGTATGACTATTCTTATCCGATGATAAGGTCAATACCGGAGACAGGCCATTGCATGAACTGATGTACTCCTGAAAGCGATTGGGACTCTGTATTGTGTGAATAATGGGGGTGAAACCCTAAGGTAAACAAAGTATAGGACATGACTGCTACCTAAACAGGGTTTGCCCAGAATGTAAGCATGTCATTGGAGACATTTTCAATTGTGTAAGATTTAATCTCCATTGCACAAAAGAAAAGCTAAGGTCAATGTAAAAGTGTCTGTCGAGACTTGTGGTACTCGCTTGTTTTAACAGCACGGAGGAGGATAAAAGTCTACATCAATAAATCCATTCATCATTCAGAAGGATCTGAATAAAATAGCTGGTCCAGTCAAGTCATACAGTAGGTCTCGCAATAGCACGTTCCTGCTTGAAGCACATTCCAGACAACTAAAATAATAACAGCAAATAAATATATTAGCCAGCTATTCTGTACGTGTTTGCCTGGATGGCACTTGGATAATGCAAATTGGAACATTTATTCCCAGTGTGTTTAAATACGATGAACACAACTCTGTGGGTGTTTTAGTGTAACATCTCACAGAGACGGCTCTTTCTGTTACTATTTCCCATTTGTCGTTTTCCGGTCTTTTGATGGACATATGAATGCCGGAATGCCATTTGTCCTCAAAGACGTTCTCTTAGAACTTTCTAGCATCATCCTAATAAAGAAAATGCGTGCAAGTAATTGAGAATAGCAACTATAACATCTTTTAATCGACATGCACCATCCTTGGTTGTATGGGATAACTTAAGGTGTGCATCCGAAAAATCGACCCCCGTGCCAATCACCGATCTTAAAACTTCTGCAGGAGATTTTGTTCATCCATTTGATGTGGGTAACACATTTGACAGTGCTTTCAGTACCTAGCTCAGATAACTATGCGCCTAAGTTCTTTCCAGTTGGGAGTTAGGTGGAATTAGTTTCACGCTTCATTCTGGAACCTTTGAAGATCATAATTACCTTCTCACTAAATGGGATTTATAACAGCTCTCTCCTACAGGTAAGGTTTTCCTGGGTTGACGCCACCCCACTAGAAAAAATAATGGGAGGCCACCACCAAGTCCACTGTGAAAGTCAAAATGGACTGCTAACTACCGTTCTACTTTCCTCATCAGTTGCGTTTGCAAAGTGTTGGAACCCATTAAGAATGGAGGTTGGTGTGAGCTTGAAGCTCACAGCCTTCTGAACAATATTTAAGAGCTGTTTTCGACGAAGTCGTTCGACTTTACACTCCTTGTATATACTTCAATACACATCATGAACGTGTGTATGAAGAGCTGTCAAACGTGTGAATATTTTCTGATCTCTTGAAGCCTTATGATACATATTGGCAAGCATTGCTCCTTCAAGAGTTTATGAAGGACCGGGTTTATCACGAAGAGTGGAATCGGATTGTTTTTTCAAACTTTTCTTTTGCTTCAGGTGAACGAAGTGCCTCAAGGATCAGTACTAAACTTTACCTGTTTGTCTTAGCAATAAGTAATTCCATCTGAAATTGTATTATTATGACTTTTCGTAGACGACTTTGCTGTATATTGGGCTTCTCAGCAACGCCGTTTTCAGACCTCCGCCTGCAGCAGCAATACTTAGACATTTTCGAGGTTGCAGTTTTAAAAACAGCTTTAGTTTCTCAGCTGAGAAATCAATCTGGCACCATAGAAGACGAATGTCACTTCCGCTCAGGTTCGGTTCAGACTTTCTTCCTTTCACAGATGAGACAACTTTTCTGGGATGACCTTGGACTGGAACTTCCACTAACCGTTGAGGTACATTACGAAATTACGACTGTAGGCTGAAATGTATGTACGGCTATACAGCTAATATTCACCCCCCTTTTTTTCCAACACCGTGCTGAACGTACCTTACCTAAACAGTTCCCTTTGTCGTGATGCAAGCTCTTTTCCTACCAATTACTTATACAATGGAAAAGGTTGCTGCACGCATTGGTCGCCAGTTTGATGCAGCTTATTCTTATGTTGTAAATTTTGAAGCAGTATGCACTATCCTCAGGGTAGAGCAAAGAGTTCCGGCAAAGGGTATGCGTGGACATGTAAGGATGGCTCTAATGACACTGGAATGCAAGTTCAGACTGGTTTAATGACTGCTTCTTTTTATCATCACATCAAATTCGAAGTTGCCGACCAAGGGTTACCAATATATATCACTGTTCAGAGTTACCCTATGTCAAATGCATATTACACGATAACACTTAATTCGTTAAACTTGCAGGAACCGATAGATACCTTTTCTTTTCGGTTCTGGTATGCCTTCGCCCAAGACCCAACCAGTTGTCTTTCTTACTGGACCACCAGACCAGTTGTCTTCCTCACTGCAGCTGCGTGTGATTTTCACCTCTCAAAGCATGTCTTTATTCACACCAAAATTCCTTTTGTGACTATTTTGTCCATTGTGATTGTTAGTCTCGGTCATGCCATTATTAAGGGTCCGAACAATGCCTTTGCAAACGAAGTGAAGTGTTATCCACTTAGAGTACCTGCTAAGAACCTGCTTTCTTCCATCACTTTGTTAAACCCCAACTGCACCTGCACGCGTTTTAACAAATATACCACGTTCCTTTGAAATCTATTACGATTCTTTATTCATTTCATCCCTTAATTTGGATATCAGTTGACGCCCAGTAGATTTTTGTATACGGGAACTTCTTAGACAGCGTGTTGTTGACATTCCATGTTTCCAAGAGAAAAGAAGAATTATCTCCTTTGGTTACATGCAACATCCTACTTAGATTTTGGAATGACTAGTATCCACGCTTTTTTATTTATTTGTGATTATTATTGTTGATCAGCCTTGCTCAGACCCTGGTATAGTATACCTCAGGAGAGAAAGTCTCCGGGGGATCAGATGCCGGAGGGTTGGAAAAGGTTCCTATACCCTCCCCCGACAGGTTTATGACACCCCATGCCAGTTCACTTACAGAACATTCCAAATCGTTCTGACGGCTTCTTTTTTGTGAATGAATCTTCTCGGTTTTAGTTTACAGACAGGGCACATGTCTTTTAACGGTTCTGCTCCTTGTGTAGCATGAATGCTCTGTCACACACATTCGTTGTCCTTGTCCCACTTTGTAAGGGGGCACATTCCTTTCAGGGAGCTTCTTTGCATTGCTGGACAGTAAAAACTGAAGATTTGTCCTTTTATAGGGTCATTTTTATACATTTCACCTTACCAACGGCTTCTGCTATGCTTAGCTTTTACACTGATATTTATCTGTGACTCTTGTTGGTCATTTTATTTTGTATTTATGTTTTATCTCTGGCTTTAGCCATGATTATTTCTGTATGCATGCTTTATCTCTTATTTTATTTATGATTTTATTTTGTACCAATGCTTTTCTATCACCTTTGTCAGTGATTGCTAATGATCCAGCTACAGATGCTGATACATAGATACATTTCTTTTAATTAGGGATTTCACAGCATATATTTCCAGTGATGTAGAGACATAGCATTTTTAGGTGGTAGACATACTTCTTCTTGCGTACTACAGAAAATGACAGAGAAAGTAAAAAACTACAATGAAAATTGTAATTGAAATATCTTTAGCCAGCAGGGATTAAAAATGATAAAAGCTATCAAGACCTACAGTATTCCCTAAATATCAGACAATTTGAGTCATTCCAAAACTTTAATAAAATATAAACTGAGAATCTTTTGAAATAAATAAACTGGGTGATTAATTACAAACTAAGCAAGAATTTGTTCCACTGTTTGATGTTATCCCTCACCCATTGTGAGGAATCAATACCAAACTAATATGTATGTTTGGGATGGGTGCAAAGAATATAATGTAGCACTGTGCATTGTTCTATGTTTCAAGATATTTCACATGGTAACAGACATTTGAAACTCTATTAGAAACATTTCATTCTTGAGATAATATTATGTTCTATTTCATTACTGTATAAAACTATGGCAAACCACTATGACAGTTATTTACAATTAAAATGTTCTACAATCTTTATATATCAAATGGTTTTAACAATTATTTTTGCAATTTTAAATTAAAATGTAACTCATAATTCATTTTTTAAATTTATATTCCTCTTATGTGCCTTTATTTGTAATTATAATCAACATTTAGTTTCAAGAACAAAAAGAAAAATTATACAATTTATAACACACATAACTAATTAACGGATTATTGTAAAAGACTTGGGTGTATAGATGAACAGAAATTATTGAGAGAAATAATTCATTGCATAATTTATTTGCTTACCTCAATATATATTTTAATTACATAGTAAAATAACAGCAGTACCATAACATTTGTTTATTTGTTCATTTTTTACTTGAATAACACTTGAAAATTCCATTAATGAACCTATCACTGTGCAATAGCAAATAAACTTACATAACACCTTACAATAATAAATTAAGATAATCCTGAGCATATGTTGAACAAATTAATTATCTGTTCTGGAGAATCCATATGAATGCAGATATTTCCAAGAAAGTCAAACAGTTGTTAAATAGAATTAAGCTATTTGTATAAGTATGGTGGCATGATTGTTGTTTCTGTTGTAATTGCCTCTGCAGTGGTAGATTCAGTTTCAGTGGAAGCACCAGTGGTGGTGGAAGGACCAGTGGTTTCTGTTGAAGTAGTACTGTCTTGTGAAGTAGTACTGTCTTGTGAAGTAGTACTGTCTTGTGAAGTAGTACTCTCTGTTGCCTCCTCAGTGGTTGTTGTGTCAGCTGAACTCATATCGCTGCTAGTTGTCTCAGTTGAAGTCATATCGCTGCTAGTTGTCTCAGCTGGAGTTGTAGTTGTTGCCTGTGATGTAGTTGTTGTATAGTATGGATTTTGTCCTGAAAATGTCCAAAAGACTTCTCATTAGGGGCTGCTTTGGTTTACAACATTAAAGATGCAAAAGACATTTACAATAGTATGATAAAAATATTTTTTTCTGATGCATAATACTCTGTACATCTTATTATTTTGGAGTGCCTGCTACAAGTGAGCAACCACTAGCCTCATTTTTCTATATGTCTATTTCTATATAGTAAGTTTATTTCCTATTTCTTATTACAATATCTAGCATATACAACTTCATACATATAACATAATTAGTATACCATAAATACAAAATCTTGCATGCTCCTGGTTTTGTAGTTGCATATTCCCATGCCCCATTATAATTAACCCAGGTTGTGTATATAATGGAGCATTTTAAAACTTGGGATCTATAATTTTGTTTCACTTTATACCTTCTGCTATATGTCCTAGTTGTTCTCATTAGTCTTCCCTGTTTTCCAAAGCCATTTTTGTCTTACCTTGCCAATAAATTTTCCCAGTTTTATTATGTTTTCTTCTGATCTTAGATTCAATATTCTTTTGCCCCTTATTTCATTTGGTATATTTTCCCACTTATGCAAAAGAAATTCATCTCTCCAATATTTTTTTTTTGACCATCAAAAATATAATGCCAAGTACAAACTTCTTTTTCACACATTGGACGTCCTCCAATAATTTATCCATTCCTTAAACCCCTTAAGTATATTACTCCTGTTCTAAACCATGCCAACCCTTCTCTTCCTACTTTATCACAGATGTCAATATATTTTTCTCTGCCCCCCAATCATTTTTCAATGTTTTATATAATTTCAGAGATCTTTTGTTATTAAGATTAGACCGTAATTCTTATTTTTTCAATATCTTCAATTCTTGTTTTTACTTCTTTCCAGAATCCCTTTTCTATTTTTCCACTATCTAACCATAATGAACCCCTACCTATTTCCTGCAAAATCTTTTGAATTTTATATAACCAAGTCTCTCTTCCCTTTATTCTTGTTTGTGCTACCAAAGACTGTTTAACTGTATTTTCCTCATCTAAATTCCACATTCTGAACCAATATTTCAAAATCTTTCCATCACTTTGCTTTTGTAACCTAATGTTCCTAATTGCATTAAAGCCGCCTCGTTCGGTGAAGATCTAGGTAAGCCTAAAACAAGTCTACAAGATAGTCTATTTATAACATTTATTGCTTTCCAACCTTTATCTGACCACCATATTTCTATTCCATATAGCACTTTGCTTTCTACAATTGAACCATATCCCCTTTCTAAGCATTTTACTTGCATATTTGATATTTTGTTAAGACATGATCTAATAACACTCATAGCCAATTTTCCATCTGCCAGTGCTTTCCTTTTATGATCACTCCATTCACCATTACTAGATAATCTTACTCCTAGGTAATCAATATTCTTAACCACCTCAATTTCTGAACCTTCCCACCACCATTTTTCTTCTCTTTTTAGTTTGAAACCTTTCAATTTCAATATATATTTTTATATATTTTCTATATATTTATTGTTATGAAATAGCACTTCTAGAACTGTTGCTCTTACCAAGTTGATATTTTATATTTGGTTGGAATTAGTGCAAAATTCAGAGCAATTTACATCCAAAATTTCCTGAATGTCCACAAGTCTTACACAAAATGCTACAGACACATATGCAGCTCCAATTGTATGCATGATACTTGGAAGAGCATCTGATTTGATATTCTTAAATTTGGTTCTACTCAATAATATAATTAAGGAAGAAATAAGATTAAACAAATATAAAATTATAGATTTAACTTTTATTGAATAGGAAAAAACATAATTTTATCAAGTGGCAAGGGATTGAAATATATCTGAATTTATTTTGTAATGAATTTATATAAAGACCAGCATACCTGAAAGACAACCAAAAAGATTTCTTTGATCTGAAAAAAGAAAAGATTGCAAAATGAGCCTTGCATTCTATGATTAAATTCAAAATGATTGCTATATAAATAAAACATTTTTGAGTACTATTATTCAATAAATGCTACCAACATAAAGGTCAAGAAATAGATCCCTATAATTTGTTGTTGTTAGAACATAATATAGGATTAGGACTACTGCAGAGGGAATTCGGCACTGCAATTAGTCTTCCCGGGAGGCGAGAGGCCACGACAGTGTAGAGGACAGAGTCCCTACATTTTACTTTGATGGAAACCTGCCCCGGTAGGCAGGACAATGGACATTGTCCCCTACTGTGGTTCGGATGTGGTCCCAGCAGCTGGTTCGGAGACCGGCAACCGACCTACCGGAGGAGAAAGTGGTTTACTCAGAGCATATCATCCTACCATGAACCGTCGAGACACCCGCTGACACTTCTACCCTGAAAGAGACAACCAGATGAGAGATGATATGAAATGATTTGCCATCATTCACCTGGAAATCCAGGAAACCCCTGGAGAAAACCCATGGGTCAGATAGGTTGGCCACAGGAATTGAACCCGGGTCTACCCACTGCGGGCTGCAGACGAAACTCCCTGAGCCATCCTACTCGCTAAATAAATTAGTTAAACATCATAATGCTTTCATGAATAACTAGCTTTTATTCTGTTTTAAAATCATATTAATTGTGTAATATGAGGAAAGCAATGTGTGCTTTTTAAAGCACCTAGGAAATCTAAAGAATTTGTGGATATCAAAGCTTTCAGAACAAACTGATTTATGAAGAATTTGAATTGATAGATGCAATTTACATACAAGTAAAGATATTTTGAAGATATAAATGTTTTATTTTTAACTTTTTGAGATATTTGCTTATGTTAACGTTGTTTACTTACTACAATAGTGAGGTGCACATGCATATAGCAATATTGCAACTAATATTTCTGAAAAAGAAACATTGTATAATTTTTAAAATTATGTCTTTTTTATAATTTGTCTCTTGTTCAGTGAGTTAGTCATATATCAGGAAAAAAATCTCATTAAAAAAGGAATAGAACAAAGCAACATCTTTTATTGTGTCAATGATAGATTCAAAGAGATTTTAGTATTGTCTAGAACATAGGTACTGACATTTCTCTGTTATTCATATGTTAAGCCTACTGTGTGTGCACAGTGGGGGCAACCTAATAAAACATGAAGCATGGTATGATGTCTATACAAATAGTTTGCGAGCTTCTTATTTTTTTAAACTTCTGTGGTCATATTGGAAGTTTTTGACTTTAGAAACATTCAACTTGTTGACTGTAGGTGTTCAAGCTGTTAACTTTAACCAATTTTAATTAGGCAACTACACTCACCTGCACTTACACGTTACACTTTCTAATTCTAATTAAAGAATGATTCTCTGACCTAAACTTGGGTCTCTGGGTTGACAAATTAGAATGCTGACCACTGGAATGTAGAGGGAATATATTCCACCATCCAGGATTAGTAAAAGCTTTCTGCAAAGTCTAACTCATTCCAGATACTTGGTTCACTGTACATCAGATGTACTGTAATTAGCATATTTGTGATGCAGTTGCATCACAATAAAAGACAGAACCTCCTTGCAGAGAATATAGAAGGAGTGGTAAACTAGTATGGAGCAGGAGAAATTGTTTGCTCTGAATACAATTGCCCTTTACATGTACCCACAGAAATGGGTGTTTATCTGATAATTTCGTACAATAAGTTACACAATTGTAGGATGCCTAGCATAGGAAAAACAATATTTAAAAGTATCTTTATAATGGAATCACTAAGGCTTAGGATTCTTCTTTTTTTTTCAATTTCATATGAAAGGAATCTCGCTGAATTATCCTAATATATGCTTATTTTAAATGATATAGCTATTTAGTAAGTAAATTTTCTATTCTATTGCACATATGTGCTTATATTTATAACCTATATTAATTTTTATTTTGGAGCTTACTTCTTTGATAGATAATAAAGGCTTCTACTCCATACTAGTTGAGTAAAAAGTATGGAACAATACTTGTAACTTTGTTGTTATAGTTTTATGAAGTGATATTTTTTAGAAAAGCTGTAAGATATCAACATGTTCTCATATTACTATGATTGTGAATAGGGCATAACCAGGGCTGTATTTATAACAAAGAAGTGGGGGAACCCAAACAAAAATTATCCAGATGCTGCAGAACCGATCAGAATTCTGCACTTGTGGGTTCGCCTTCCTGCTTTGGTTGTCCTCAGCATGCGTACGACTTTTTATCCATCTTTTTAAGTCAGTGTCATGGCGTGGAGGCACTATCTTTGGAGCTGCTCCTCTTTTGGTTAAACTTGATGTTTTTTCATTTAAAACAAGCCTAGACAATCCTATTCCACAGTGGCCATATTTTTAGGCTTTGATTTCTGCCATCAGTATAGTTATACAGTATAGTTTTTAAATAATAATAATAATAATAATAATAATAATAATAATAATAATAATAATAATAATAATAATAATAATAATAATAATAATAATAATAATAATAATAATAATAATAATAATAATAATAATAATAATAATAATAATAATAATAATAATAATAATAATAATAATAATAATAATAATAATAATAATAATAATAATAATAATAATAATAATAATAATAATAATAATAATAATAATAATAATAATAATAGTAATAATAATAGTAATAGTAATAGTAATAATAATAGTAATAATAATAATAATAATAATAATAATAATAATAATAATAATAATAATAATAATAATAATAATAATAATAATAATAATAATAATAATAATAATAATAATAATAATAATAATAATAATAATAATAATAATAATAATAATAATAATAATAATAATAATAATAATAATAATAATAATAATAATAATAATAATAATAATAATAATAATAATAATAATAATAATAATAATAATAATAATAATAATAATAATAATAATAATAATAATAATAATAATAATAATAATAATAATAGTAATAATAATAATAATACTACCTTCGTAGTATATAGTTTAACGAAGCATTTCAAGAAAACACAAATGTTTTTGTAGGTCAGTTGTTGGGTCTTTGTGGGCAAAAACTCCGTGTAATACGAAGAGTTGGCTATTCCAGAAATTTTAGTGCCTTCACAAGACTATAAACCTACCTTAAGGTTTTCTTTGTAAAAGCGATTTGCACAAAAAACTGCAGGTAAAAAACATATTGCAGTTTGATTAGATCCTAGAAGGAATACTTTCACTGTAATTATCCTTAGTTATTCACTTGAAGATTACGTAAGTAGGACGACTGACGGGGAGGTGCAGGAAAATGAATCCTGCCACTCTACTTCATGTGGAAATATTCCTTTTTCGTTATCTCTTGCCATTGCAGTGTTTTGGTTTTAATTTACGAATTTACATCTACATTAGAAGTTAAATTTTGGATAGCTACTTTGTGTTGTATAAGAAATGTCAGAACAATTTTCGCACGAATGTTGCCTTCTTTGTCAGTTTGCTTTCGCATAATGTAGGAACTCATTCACAATTTTTGATTACTATCGTACGATCATAAATTTATAACTATAATTATTTTTCCCGCAAACATATTAACACAATTTGGTAATCTTGCCACGTTAAGTTTATCTTGATAACGAAAGCTTGGTGCCTAGATTTGGACTTTCTTCTCATCTGATTACATTAATACAAGTTTGAATATTTCCAATAATAGCATTTATCCATATTAATAATCTAAAGAAAGGACATTTGAGAGTGTGTTGGTGTATGTAGTTAATCCTAAAACCTGTTTAAAAGATTCTGACATCACTTACATAATTGAAAACCAAATTCCTTCTTATGGACATGATCTATAAAATATCTTGCAACTTCGTTTTGTAAATTACTAACTGATTAAGTAAATTTAAAAGGCCCTTGTGCTTGAAAACGAATAAAATGGTGCTACAAACAACCATTCTTGCTAAGAAGGGTTTGAGAATACGTATTGCAGAGTAGAAATAGCTTTTGTTAAGTCAAAGAATATTAATATAAAAGAATGTACATTTTATGGATAACCTCACTCCTAAACTATACATAAGAAGACGTTCCGATTTATGGATGATATGTGTAAATAAAAGATAGTAAAACCTGTTCAAAACACTATTAACACGACTGGGATTCTAATACCATATAGTTTAATGACCCTCAAATGAGAAAGTGCTGCTTCCCTTGTATGAGGTAGTCAAGTTTGTGGAAGGGCATGTTAAATAATTGTATAAAGAGAGAAAATGCTGTCCAGCTAACGTTAGAAATTAAGAACTGAGAGTATTACTTTCCTCCCAGGTAATGCGTATTTTCCAAAGAGATTAGTTTGTTAGCTGGAAGAAGGGAATCTGCACATTCACCAGCTTCAGCTCGGTTTCTTTGTATGTGTATTAAATGGAAGTTACGTAGTGCTATACAATTAAATAGCTATGGGACCAAAGAGAAGGTGCGATCGTTTAAGATATCACTTATTCTGATTTTCTAAAAGTTTAATTAATCTTCTAATAATTATTTTACAGCAAAGAGTGTTTATGAACTGTTTAGGATTCCAACTTGGAAAAAATTCGGAGGAGGGTGGAGGCTAAGGAAGTGACACTGAATATCAGGAACGTTTTCATAGGAAGTTACAGTAATAACAATGGGGAGGATTCCAATGAAGCTCTTCTATATTACTCTAGAGTCGTTTATAAAGAATGGGAGGATATAACTGAAATCAATTAAGTTGTCATTTGAGTTTAAAGAGCAATCAGGAGTTAGTTTATTCATATAATGAATAGCTATGTTCACTAAAGGTTATCAAAAGTATTTCTCGTTAAACATATTGAGTTAGTATGTAAATGCCACGCGATTTAAACAGTTTTGTAAGAAATACAAGTAAGGTTTAAATTGTTTGTAGTTTTCTACTTACCAGCAGCAATAGCAACGATGCATGCTAAAGAAATGAGTATCTGCTTAGACATCATGTTGTCAAGTTTAGTTATACAACTGTGACATCAAGCAAACTTTACGAACTATATATACTTCTAGCTAAACTTCAAGAATTAAAATGTTATCGTTTCTATTTTTTATACCTATAGGCTACACGCAATTTGCCCTACTTCAGTAATCTTTGACCCTGACAATAATTTGATTCCTTCAAAACTTTATCTTTTCGAAATCACTAACCTTGTACCACAAAAATAACCAGTATTCTGTATTGCTTACCTAGCCCAAGGAGAGGAAGTAATATACTTTTTAAGCGTACTTGAATGAAAACGGGGAGGGGGGGGGTAAGAAAAGGCCATGTCAATTTGTGTCTGTTGTAAAGGACATAGTTTACAACCTAAAGGTTGGCTAAATATCAGTTGTGGGATGGTTCGGCTGTAGCATGCATTTGGGAGGTCATGGGTTCCACTTCGGTAGCTGACCTTCTTGAAACATGTTTTTCTGGGGTTTCCTCGATTCTCTAGAGGATGCTGGGTAGGATAATTGCATTCTCCGAATTTCCTATCCCTTCATCTCTCCTCACTGTTCTAAATGTTGGCGAAAGTTTCGGCGTCCTGGCAGGGAATTTGCAAATCCTCATCTTACGGATCAGAGGATGTCTCCGGGCCTGGGGCCCCTAGAGGATATCTATTCCCGCAGTAGAGCTCGTTATACAAGCCCCATCGGATAGTTTCAATCTGTATTTGAAGTCCCTGTCCTCTGCTATCGTGTCTCCTCAGGTCCGACTGCTTTTAGCATCCTTTCAGTTCATCCCCGATTCAGAGGTGCCTCGTTAGGGGCATTAGCATAAAATATCTTCCATAGATCGAGGTGTAAAATCTCTCCTTCAAACGTGCTAATGAAGTCAGAAAAAACGAATGTTTTGTACAAATCCCAGAATAACTCCAATGAAAACTGCACACAAGTTAAACATCTTTGCCAAAATTACAAGATATTCCAAAGGAAAGGCTGCCAATATAATCATTGAAGTTAAAAGCAAGTTAAAGGAGCACACAAAGTTGTAGGATACAAAGCAAAGACCAAATTATTATTACTTCTGCTCCTAATGAGTACAATCAGAAAGAAGAAAAGGAGGAAGAGTTACAAAATTTTTAGAAGGCAGCATCTAATATCAGCATTTGCAAGAATAAAATAAATTTTAAGAAGCCTGGTTACCGGAACATGAATAAGGTGCAGTCAAAAAATACCTATTTGCTTTTCATTCGCTGATCTGGCATCGAGAAGGCCACGGAGTAGAAAATAATGATGTTGAAAATGCATGCACAAGTAAGACAATTTATATGGATATTTCATTCCAAATGTATATTTTTAGATCTCCTGAGGCCAAAAATGCATATTTAAAGCAAACTGTGTGTATGTGTGTGTGTGTGTGTGTGTGTGTGTGTGTGTGTGTGTGTGTGTGTGTGTGTGTGTGTGTGTGTGTGTGTGTGTCTGCGTGAAAACTTAACAACGAAATGTCGCACGCATTACAAACTCGGTATACAGCAACTTGCAAAAATGCAACACGGACATTATCAGTAAAGTCCCCCTTCCCAAAATGTCCTTTAAATGGAAAGTGCCTTCTCATTTTTAAATGTCTAAAAATACCTCAAGTGATTCTGATTAAAGTAGAATGTTGAACATATATGCATGTCACGGTACTCCAAAAATTCGAGCCCTACATTGTATATTTTAGATAAACATGTTTTATGGAAAGACTGAAAAATTCAATACTATAGTCGGGATTTGAACCATGGATCTTCCGGTCACATTCCGGTTGCTCTTAAACATTGAGCTACTATGGCCAAGATGCCAGCATGACATTACCGGAACATGTATGACCAGGAGATCCGTGATTCAAAACCTGGCTATGACATTGAGTTTTTCTGTTTTGACTCTACCTTTCCATACTTCATCCTACACACGGTCAGTATGAAAGAACAATTAACTTCCGTTAATTGTACCTAATATTGGTCTGAACTATAAAGCCCGGGCCTTAAATACTTACAGCATAGGTAGTTGTCCAATGTTTATGGGAACACCTAGTGGTTTACCGGAAAAAAAGAACAAGAGTCAGTTGGAGAATTTAATGACGTGCTGGCACATTGATCATGGTAGCTCAGTGGTTAGGAGCAGCCGGACGGAGACCGGAAGATCCCTGGTTCAAATCTCAGTTATGGTTTCAGAATTTTTCAATCTGACTGTACATTTCTATATTCCGTCTTACACATGACTAGTGTAAAAGGACAATTAATTTCCAAATTATTGTTATTTTAATCAAAATCTACATTGTCGGGAAATTGCCGATCTGACGGTAGTTTGGGCTGGAAGTTCTCTTGAAAATCTTCGTGTCATATCTGTGTAAGATACTGAAGCTAATTCCTAGGTTTGATATACATAACGGTTTTATATATTAAATATAAACATTAAATATCATATTTCGTTTATGGTTTGTATGCGCGCGGACCTATTTTTAAAACGGCTTGTTTATTTAGGACTCTCACAACATATGTATATTTCTGGTAAAGCCTAGGCAACAATTTTGGATGTTTTGGGTGAACTGCAATAGAGAGTATTCAATAGGTCCGGAATTCGAATTTCGGTCAGCGTGAGTTATCTGGATAATGCTTTTTCCGGAGTTTTCCCTTATCCTGAAAGTTGAACGTCTGGTAACTCTAAGCTCTATGGGCGGTGGGCTCATTTGAGCATCACTTTACTCTTCCGAAAAAATAAACAAAAAGAAAAACAGGGAGTATTGTCTGCCATATGAAAATAGTAGAGATGCTAATGTCTTCAGCTGATGGGCACCAGAAAGGAACAAAGCTCATAAGCCAAATGGTAACGCGTGAGAGTTGCATTCGGGAGGCCCGACATTTGCTTCCTCTCAGTCGTCTCAATAATTGAATTTTTCGTAGTTTTCCCTCGTCAGTAGGTTTCACATTTACCACGATTTCGTTCCTTCTCATCTTTCAGATGTTCAATTTGAGTTTATATTCATAGATGTTCTTTATGGTTATCAGCGTCCCGTTGTGTATTGGGTTTGAAATACCATTTTATTTTGCTCAGAGGCCTCTTTATCAGGTTTGAGATTTTTACGGTCCATAAATTCACAACATGAGACCACAGGCTTTACTTCTCTTCCGAAGGAAAGCATGCTAATAATTTTGACCGCCGAAAAGTGCATTACCTTCCGACAGGTTTGAACCCGAGAGCACGGAACTAGAGACTAGTATGCTATTCCTAGAGCTTAGAGGAAGACTTCGAGGTGAGTTTAGTGACGTATGGTAAGAACTGAAATGTGTAGTAGGCATCGCAGGCGATTGACACTGAGAATGCATGAGAGGAAGATGGAGCACCGGTGGAATGAAATGGCGGGGGAAACTGGAGTTTTCGGAGAAAACTCGCCCCAGCACCGGGTTGTCCACCACAAATCTCACTTTGAGGTTGCCTGGGATCGAATCCGGACCGCCTTGGTAAGAGCCAAGCGGTCTAACCACTCAAACACCGCGCGGCCGTGGCGTATGGTGGTGTCGGACACTTAACAGAGATGCTTACTCAAACAGAGTCCTTCACGTGGACTTAGAGGACTGCTTGGTAGACGGATCATTCGTTCAATGCCCTCTCTAGGCAGTTCTAGCAATGGGACAAATCTTCAAGACGGGAGCTTTCAGGGATTTCCAAAACCCTTAGTGGTCTGTCTATCTGTGGCTGTAATCTCCTTTCGGCATGAATAAACCTTTATGGCTCAATGATAGGTTCAGTATACAAGGCGAATAAGCTAATGGAAACACAAAGATAAGCTATCTTAGATGTGCAATATGCACTAGATAGGTAATGCAAGAAATGCATGCATCTTAGCTATAATGATAGTAAAATTACCTTGGTTTATAAGGCCATCATAGTTTATAAGGTCATTAATGACCTTCTGAAAGCCTAGAAACAGAGCTTGCTGATTAACAAGTAAAAGTAAACGAAATTAAACAGAAAACTGAAATGCATGTATCATTAGTACGTCCGTAGCAAAAACAAGGAACTTGAGTACCTTCCGAGCCGGTTATCTTTAATATCTGACAGTTTTGCAGCTTTATCCTGAGCTGAACTACATTCGAAATTCTCCATGTAGTGAACATAAATCATTAGCAAGTCCATTTACTTTTGACATAAGTAACAAATTGCCCTAGTTTCTATTTTTCGAACATTTTCATTAATGCTGCTTTTTATCAAGGGAGATAGGACCTTAAAGCTCTTGAAGCCCATATCACGGGGAGCGTATTTATCCTCTGACTACCTCAGTCACAGAGTTTGAATTGCCATTTGGAAACGCCAGTGACGTTTCTGCGTTTGGTATTACGACTGCTTGAACTAATTCCCGAAGAGGACTGCGATTAAATGCGTAAAGTAGGCCAAAGACTTACTGTGCTGCACGTCCAACAGACATATCCGCCTCTGTGGCGTGCTGGTAGCCTCACAGTCAAGAGTTCCCGAGTCCGAATCTCGGCTAATGCGTTATTTGATAAGGGGTTTTCCGGGTGTTTTTCCTTATCCTGAAACATGAATGTCGAGTAGTTCTAAGTTATATGAACCCTGAGCACTTTTGAGTATAATGCTACCCATTTCATTCATCGTCCGATATGATTTACGTTGGAGGATATTAATAAAATCTATGTATTCTCAATGATTCTCGGTAAGAATCTGGAAGTATATTACGTAAAGTTACATTCGGTATCTCCTGGAAATCTTCAGCCTTTGAGGCAGTAAAGGGGTTCCTACCAGCCATGGATAGATAGATAATATTGTGATATTTAATCTGCAAGACTTGCGAGTAAATCTTATTGCCATGCATGTCGTTGGTTACATGTTGAGGCTGGATTCACTAGCTGATATCGGATTGGATACTAAAAACTGATCTAGTTTTCGATGTTTCTGGTCTGCAACAGTGTTTCAAGGATTGTTTGTATTGATGGTTTCCACTATAGGACTTTAAATTACTTAAAAATAAATAGCATGACAAAACTGAATTGTATATCTTATTTAAGGATGCATGTAAACGTATGTATGAATAAAACGTGTTACTCAGATGAAATGCAGCGAACGAATATGATGACGCGATTAACAGAAGCAGAGCGTTCACTTTTCTTCATTTGTTCAGGTTCTGATGTGCTGGAATGTAGACTCAAACACAGTCTTGACGTTGTTGATTGCCAAATGCACTATATCGCCTTGTGTGCCAATAGATTAGGGATTTCAACACTGTAGTAAGTAGTTTATTGCGCCATCACCCCCGGAAGAGAGGATTTACCAGACTGGCCACTGCAAATTTCTTTCTTTCTTTCTTTCTTTCTTTCTTTCTTTCTTTCTTTCTTTCTTTCTTTCTTTCTTTCTTTCTTTCTTTCTTTCTTTCCTTCCTTCCTTCCTTCTTTCTTTCTTTCTTTCTTTCTTTCTTTCTTTCTTTCTTTCTTTCTTTCTTTTCGCTGTACTGCTGTACTATATGTGATTGTTTAAAAATGAGCTATGTTCTTTGTCTTTTCTTGCATTTTTTATTTGATTCTTAGTTCGCAAGAACCCATAGACAAAGATATTTGTAATACTTCAAACGTGTACAGGTGTACATAGTCATGTTCATAGCTCTTTTTTCTAGCGTTCGACGCACGTGCTTACTGTACCACAGATGCTGATACATGATGAATCATAAAGTGTAGTATAAACTGGGAAAGGACATTTTGGAAGGAAAAGTTTCAGGTCTAAGTTTGAGAGACCTCTCCAGGTGGCACAGACGATTTTTTTTTAATTTACGTCCTCCAACGTTAAGTCATATCGGACGGTGAATGAATTGGGTGAAATTATGCTCAAATGTGTCCAGGGTCCATGGAGTTTAGAGCTACCCGACATCCGCCTTGAAGGATAAGGGAAAACCCCGGAAAAAACCTTATCCAGGTAACTCACCCTGACCGAGATTCGAACTCGGGACCTCTTGAACGTGAGGCAGACACGCTACCATCTACGCTACCGAGGCGGGCTAGGCACAGACGATAGCACGTGTTACCCATATCCCGGAGGTCGTGGAATCGATCCCTGCAGCCGACCTTCCTGATCTATGATTTTTTTTTCGAGGGTTTTCCCGGGTGGTAGGTGAATGCTAGGAAGCTTAATCGCATCCCTTAAATGTCCTGTCTTACACTTTACTTCTTATTGCACTTCATCTTTCATCTGCTTGGTTATTTCAGAGTTGTAAGTGCTAATGGTGTATTGGAATTGCATGACGAGGTTAAAGGATGCTCTTCGTAATTCTCTGTCCTTCGGTTCGGTACGAGTTCCGCCGTCAACGCAGGGGACGCACAAGTCTCCAGGAGAGAGGTCAGACGGTTTTACCAGCTGCCATGGGGAAGTTTAAATCTTTAACCATAGGGAAACTGCCCTCTGTTCTATATTGCCTCCGGGTCCAGTGATATACAAACTTGGTATATAAGATGAGCATCTTTCTGAGAAGAAACCAACGATTTTTAAGACGATCTCCCGCTACAAATTACCCTTTACGAACATAGAACACTTTTCAAAATTTTTATTTTATCATTATTTTTTTAAAGAACTTATAATCTGAGTAAGAAATATTGTATGTTTGAGACATTTTCATCACAAATGAAATGTTTGAACGTCCTGGTAATGGTTTAAAGTCTAATCTACTGTAAATAACTTTTGCAATAAAGACAAGCATTCTTTCTATACGAAAGCTGCACAGTGTGAGTTAAATTCAATTTTTTTAAGCTAACCATTTCCAAGGTATTCCTTGTAATTGATTTTCATTTTCAAATAATTATGTTGTTCTCCAAAAGTAAGTCAATATTCGTTTTTGTTAATCACTTAGTCATGCAAAGAGAATGGAATTTGAAAGCTATCAGCTCTTATGGCTTACGCTTTCTCTATTCTACTATTCCCTTTGTAATTACAAGGAAATATGCAGTAAGACAGTTTGGCAAATGTTCAATTAACATAAAGTAGATAGAAGAATAAGCGTGTGAAAGAACAATTAGCACCAGGATGAGCAGAAAAAAATCATGTGGAAGCAACAAACAATTTTTTTTTCAAATAGGAAGTCATCCCTTCTCTCTCTCTCTCTCTCTCTCTCTCTCTCTCTCTCTCTCTCTCTCTCTCTCTCTCTCTCTCTCTCTCTCTCTCTCTCTCTCTCTCTCTCTCTCTCTCTCTCTCTCTCTCTCTCTCTCTCTTCTTTCTTTCTCTCTGTTTCGTCTCTTCTGGTCATCAAAGTAAAATTCATATGAACGTAAAACAGTATGTTTGTATAATTTCTCGGTGTTTAGGTCCAATGTTTTTAATATTTTATAATCTGCAGCTTTATCAACAAATGATTCCTGTTAAACTAGATGAGAATTTCATCAATTATGCACTTTCTAGTAAGATAAGTTGTTATCAGATAATTGGCAACATTAAGATAGAATTTCAATGTGGGTAAGGACAACTTATCACCCTAAATGTCTCTTTTTGCAATAAAGTTGGTGCTTTGATATATTTTGACCTATTATTACTACATTATACTAATTCTAGTTTTAGGTATTTGTAGATTATATATGTTGCCTCACTTAGGTCATCTCATTAGAATATTTGCTTTAAAGTAAATGAAAGATGTTAACAATTACATTACATTCTTTGCCAATATCATCTGAAATAAAATTAATTATCATAGTATTTATATAAAAAGTTACTTTTGCTATACGTTTTCCGTTAATCAGTATAAATATTTGTGTAGAACGCAATTCATAATTAGTGATAAAGATGTGCTTCTTAAATCTCTTTGCCCTAAGTTGGTTCGTCAATTTGATAATGATCTTTATATTTGTTCTCGTTTGCCGATTTGATAAAGCTTTGTGCTATTATATTGATGTTACTAGCTTAGCTGCAGTCGGGCGAGCATTGATGAGTAATTTCTCAGTTGTGGTTTCGGATCGATGTTTTTTTTTTCGTGAAATAATATTTCCTTAATTTTTGAAAGATTGTTGTTTATTTTATAACACAGTGAATAAGTTAAGGATACAATTATACACATAATTCACAGGAATACTTCTTTATTTCCGTGAACATTTTCTTATAGCGTCTGCGGAAGTTTTTCCCCCTCTCTATAGTTACCGGATTTTTCACGATCACTTTTCCCAAACAGTTATATAATCAATTTCACGTTCTTTACTGCGTGTCTCTTTTATTTTTATCAATAAATACTCTAACATTTCTTATATTTTAATTAAAATTTTTAAATTAACATTCAACTTTTGTTTGGGGCTATCTTTAAACAATGAATTCATCCGCCAATACAATTTTGTTACATGCAGGAACAACACTCAGAACAGAGTGAAAGTCATGTGAGTGTAACATGTAAATATATTGTTTATCATTTTAGGAATAATACTTATGTTTGAAATATATTGTAAGAAATGTACTGCATCTGCCATTTTACTGTGAATTGCTTAGCCTTCACACGCTGAAATCGTAGCTCTATATTCCTTAGAGTTGAGTGAGCAATTCTTGTCCACAATTTAGTGGAGTTTTGTTTTACAAATTAGTACTTTTGTTAAGTGTTGTAGCTCCTGTGTGTTCAATAATGTGGCATTTTTCTTTTGTTTTAAACTGTTTTTTCTTTAAGGGGGGACGTACGAGAAAATGTTCAAAAAATCTATTTTTTTTTTTTTTATTGTTTTGTAAAATAGTATATAGTGTTAGCTATCAAACACCAAAATATTATGACTGTACGTGGTCTGTATGCACCTTTAAAAAATTAAATGCCCTAGTGTTGCATAGTAGCATAGTAGCAACACATACATAGACTTACATCTGCTGTCTAGGAATCTATAAAGCCAATCTACCTATTCTTAGCACACCCAGACTTGCTAGAAAAAAAATGTCTCTATGGAGAGACACAAAACCCAAATGAAAGGCTCAACAGTTTGATATGGAAAAGGTATCCCAAAACATCATTTGTGTCTTCCATAGTGGTGAAAATTGCTACATTTGATGCTGCAATAGTGTTTAATGATGGAAATATTGGCAGAAAGAAAGTTATGCATCAGTTAGGGTATCAACCTGGCGTGTTTATGGAAACAATTTTGCAGAGTATCGACAACATTCGCATCGCTGGTGCACAAAGAGCTATGAAATTAATGCAGAAAGAAGCAAGAGAGAAGAGGAATTTAAAAAGAAAGGCAGAAGAAGACCAGAATAAGGATACAGACTATGGATATGGGAAGCTCTGACTTAAAATTAAAAGGCAAACTGAATAATACTTATTGTATTTTTAATTGCCTTCCCCCGTAACTTGCATTTTCTACAACTTCAACCCATTTTTCTCTCAAACTACTTCATCTACAGTGATGCAATTTAGCACACAGCTTTCTTATGCCACAATGAACATTTTGTTGGTTCTAGAATTTAAGATTAAGCTCCAGATGGAATGTGATGATACAAAATATATGAAATTATTTTAAGTTTTAAAGGATGCATATGATTAACATTTTTTTTAAATTGTATACAGCTTCAATAAGAAATCTAAATCCAAAAAAAAAATCATTGCTGGTGTTTTTTAAAATAACATACAAAATTTCAGAAATATAGCATATGTGAATTTTGAAAACAAAATGGGCTTAAGTTTGTAAATATCTCTGCATATAGAAAAAATATGTAGCATTAGTTTCAAACAATGCAAAATTATGAAAAAACTGTGCATATTAACTGTATTATCTTAAATGAGTATACGAAGTTTCACTTCCCTAACTTGAAAATTTTGTATGTTGTGGCTATTTATGTAAGAACCTGAATATTTGCATACGTCCCCCCTTAAGTGACATGTTCCAGAATAATTAATTCGTCAAAGCGTATTTACTATAACTAAATATTATTTTAGGATGATAAAATTGTCTTTAAGTGCCTTTGTAGATCCACTTTAGTGTTAATAACATAATTGGTTATTTTTTAAAATTATTTATGATACATTTTAATCAAAGGATGGTATAACTGAGGAAAAAGACTTATTTTTCATAATAAATAAATATTTTGGAGAAAGTAGATCATTGAATTTAGAAGGCATACACCTATATCTTTTAATCGTTCTGTATGATGTTTTAAATAGTTTCTAAGATAATTGGTGATCATAATTGATTGTTAAAACTGGTGGGATGGGAGTTTTAATCTTTCTTTAAGCTGATTTATAACTTTATGATGGGGCATAATCTATCTCAAACTAGAATGATTAAGCATATAGGAAGGGAGACGGAGAGAGACAAAGATACTTAAACGTAATGATCTTAGGTTGCTGGTTGTGGAGGAAAGCTCATGGGTATTTTTACAGACCGTTCTGTGTCCCCAGGCATATGCCTTTAGCATCGTTCTAGAGACAAGGCAGCCCTTTGGTTCTCGTTTTCTGGCATACCTTGATAGGATGGGGTCTATAAAATTGTAACCTCTTTATAACCAGTTCTAGTAATTACTTAAAATTTGAACTTATTAACGTAATTTTACACCGGTCGTGTTATCTTGAGTCTCAATAGAATCTTAGGTGAACGGAGTAATTACGTAGAATGAAAAGAAGAAAAAATCTGACACAATGCTTGTTTAATTGCATTTAACTCTGATATTATACAGATGTAATAAAAAATAGGCAATATAAATGTACATGACAGATACAAAGAACGATAGGGAAATAGTGCAGGAAAATAACCCACAGGAAGGAGCAAAAGGGAATTCGTATGGTAGTGTGATGGTTAACACTATTAGAAAGCGTACAGTAAAATGATACATGTTTCCCAGCAGAAAGAATCTAACAGTCATTGAAGGAATGGGTTATATTAAAACATTCTGTTTTACGGTTTAGAACTTTCAAGTGGAATCCTAAAGGTTACTGCTTTTGGAGGATACAATTGGGAAATATTACATATAATAGGTATGTATAACAATTACTGCTATGTTATTTATAATTATATATAATTAATTTTATTTCTCTGTGTGGCCTGAGCTTTACCCTGCGTGATATTACCCCATAAATATGAACCTTAAGATATCTTATCATAATTGTTTTCTCTTGTCATAGTTTCATTGGGTAATTCTGGTAATGCTCTCAGTACTTGAAAAAAAATATACTTTTAGCAATTAATCTATCATTAGCACTTACATATTCAGGGCTATCTTTGAACCAGAAATGCTGGTTCCGTAAATACAAGGGGCAAAAAATGACCCCATTGTTTTAATTGCACTTCAGAAGCTACTTTCTACTGTGTTATGGTCATAATAGTAAGTATCTCAGGACGGAAGAAAAATATTTTGTTTAAGCTTTCAGTGTTAAATGAGAACGAAAAACAAAACGAGCCGACCATCATTTTATAAGAACAAGAAAGAGTCAACCACTGCAAATGGTCATACAGCAAATGCCAATGAAGTTCACCATCTGTGTTGCCTTTTGTCTAAAGTACCAAAGTACCTGTGTATGTAGCAAAATAGAAAGGCGTGTGTTGTGGCCCTCTTCTGAAGGAATTTGAAATTGAATTTTTTGTTTTATGGACACTATTTAACTGCTATGGCTCTCAGCGTCCCATTCTACATAAATTGGGTGTGAAGGACCACTGTTTAGTTCAGAGGCCTATATCAGTTTTGAGGTTCCTTCATGTGCTGTAAATCTACGACACAGGACCGCCAACTTTATTTTCCTTTCGAAGGAAATAATGCTAAGGATTTGTACACCCAAAATATACATTAGCCTCCCTGTGACCTCAGGAACGAGAGACTATCAATTACCTCTAGACCGCAGAGGTAACTTGCAATGGCCGTGTATGAGGTTCTACTACTAAGAGGATTGTCAGGGAGACAGGAGGTGCTTTACTTTAGCTGCTTCCGCAGAACGGTACTGGTATCTCGCTCGAAATCCAGAATAGGGTTGTCAACTCAATGCAAAGAATGCAGTGGTAAAGTCTGAACTGCACCGGTACACACTGTCGTATGTTAGCATGAGATCGAAATACAGAAGGGGATCGTTAGCTATGGTAAAGGATCCAAAATGCATGAGAATGGTCCCGGAAGGTAAAGGAACAACATATCGAGTAACGCCACCGTACCTTGCAGAGAGATTGGTCCTTTCTAAGTGCTATGAACTGACTACTCGTCTCGTCTGAGGATCAGCCTGAGTGTTTTTGCTGGATTGACTATTTTAAGGAATGAGTTGTTTATGATGTGCTTTTTTTTTTTTTTTTTTTTTTTTTTACTATTTTTTCATTTTAAAGGACGGTTAAGAAGATCGAAGCATGTTGCCTGTCTCACCGAATGATGCAGTGACCCTGTGCTCCCTGGTGGATGTAATTATTACATTTACATATTGGCTGTTGGGAAAATACTTGTGAGCCAAACATCTCTTGGATTAGATACGAACAGGCAGGGGCGGCTTCTGAGGTAGTACCACTGTGCTATGGCACCATCTGTATGAAAACGAAAGAAAGAGAAGTGTATAGGAATTGCGCAAAAAAGATTGTTTCTGAGTATCTGCTCCATCGTGTGAATAGGCGCGTTAAACACAAACGCTCTATCGTGGTTGTTTTCCTTGACTTAGTGCCGATTCCAGAATGGCACCATCTACGCTCATAAGCGCCTGTGCTAATGCCTAGGATGTCTACTTATACACGGCTTCTTATGGGAGAAGGTAGTGTCGAGATTTCTCTGGCGCATAACTTACGCTTTATCCGCTTGAGTGCAGTAAAGCACGGGACTTAAAATAACTGTCTCTCTGTCGCGAAATCGTATACGAACGCTTCGTATCACATTCCCATGAACTGTATTATCAAACTTTTACTGTGCTCGTTACACCTGTGCGTAACAAGAGTACGGATGTAATAAATATCTATTTCCGTTTCCCTGTTTGGTACAGTATATTATAAAATAGGATGGATTGTTGATAAGATTACCTAAATCGTTCGAAATTGTTACGCATATTTATATTTTAACAACCCCAATTTATGTATTTACTTATTATTTATTTATTAATTTATTATTTATTTATTCATTCATTATTTATTTATTTTATTTATTTGTTTATTTATGGCACCGTCAATACCGTGCCTCACCGGCCGCCCCTGCGAACAGGGCTCAGATTTAGCTGCTGGTGGAATTGCTTCGGCGTTATCTGGTACGCCCGCAAGCCCAATGTCTCCTAAAATGGCGTCTTCTGGGGTTACGATTTCCAAGAGACCTATGGAGAGCACTTTGATATGCTGGTAAACTTACATATGCGCATATCCGTTAATCCGGATAAGAGTCACCTATTCTACTGAGGGCTACATCCTCACAGACCTCCCCACATTCAAATACAGAGGTCAAAGGATTGAATAAAGAAATTCCGTTATCTACCTCGAAGTAAAATTGGTTAAAGTTCTAACTTTTCGCGAACACATTAGGAATCTCTCCGCATGGATGGATGTTCGAGATGCTTGTTTATCTTACGTGCACATTTTCCGGGCACAAACAATCACGTTATATGCCTGCGAGATCTGGGGTATGGCCGCACACAGATGACCACAACTTCGAGGTTCGGAACATATAGTATTTTGTTGGCCGCTCTTCGCGTTAAATTATTTCGCAAAGTCTCATCCCTTCCAACATGGAGGATGAAGTTAGGTGCCAGTAACATTTTACACAAGTTTATCAGAACACCAAAGCGCCTCTTAGGACCCGCTTTAGGTGACATTGGGTTCCCCGCATGGCTTGCGTGCACCCGAGAAAACACTGGAGCAATTCCTAACAGCAGCTAAAGCTGAACTCCACCATCTAGGAGCTCATTGGCTTCCTATTTCTACTAACCACCAATCACAACAAGGTTTTATAAAACCATTCCCATCAGGGTGAACCTGTCGTCGGGCACAGCAATATTACACATACACTCAAAACATTTCTTGAAATGTGATAACTTTAATTCAAAGAATGCTCGCAAAATGGGCAATGTATCAACTTTTAAAATCATAAGTCACAGGCTTTGATGTACTGCAATAGTATAAGTACATAAGGTTTACCCAACACAAGATGATAAGATAGAGAAATGTGTAACGTAATCACTTTTGCTGCCTGCATGATGTTTATGCTTGCCTTCCGGATATTTTTTTTTTATTTGTAATTTACGTCCTCCAACGTTAAGTCATATCGGACGATGAATGGAACGGGTGAAATGATGCTCAAATGAGCCCGGGTTCCATGGAGCTTAGAGTTACCCGACATTCATCTTTCAGGATAAGGGAAAACCCTTATATGATAATATAATATATACCTATATATCATATACCTCCGGATATGATTTGGAGGCTAGGTTCATGTGAAATACACAGTATTGTCACTTAACTCACCCATGCATAATACCTATCACTGAAGTTACTAAAACGAGCATTAGATCTGGTAGCATGGATGACATATGCATTTTCACTCTCATTCATACACTCATTTCGTAGTAAACATCCACTACCAGAGCAGATAAATAGTTCAATCCCCACTCGCTCTTCAGGCGCCTGTTGCCTACTTACGATGAGTTGACAGTACATCCTCTCTGAATTCGGCTAACTTTAACGAAATCTGTGTATGAGATAGTGTTTAATTCTGTTACAGTTTAATGGACACATTTTTTAGTCAACTCTACTCATAAGCTTTTGGGGCATCAATATACCTAGTTTTTAAGATCGCTACATGAAGGCACCATATATGATAAAACAGAGACTGCTCCGAATGGGTCACCATATATTTTAATGATCCCATAGTGTTTCAAAGAGTGCGTATATGGGTAGACAAAAATTTAAGTTGGGACAAACATATAGAAAAGTTATCAGAGAGGCTGAGCCGTGTTTGTTTTGTTTTACATCAGCTGAAGCTTTGAGTAGAATTTACTGCACTCAGAACCTGTTACATTGCTTACTTTCATTCACTACTATCATATGGACTACCATTGTGGGGAAATGCTACAAATAGTAATATGATATTTAAGCTACAAAAGAAAGCATTACGAACTATGGTTGGTATTCCAAAAAGGGAAAGCTGCAGAAATCATTTCAGAGATTTGAATATCTTGACCCTACCAAGTTTATATATAAAACAGTTATTGATTTACATGAAGACTAATACGGCGAACACGAATGCTAAAATACACACCCATAACACACGTAATAAAGACAAATTACACACCTATATTCATGAAACAAAACTATTTGAGACTTCTGTCAAATACATGGGTTTAAAGCTATACAACCACTTGCCAAATCAATTAAAAACATACCCTCTATAAATAAGTTTAAGGCCGAGATACACAATTTTTTTTAAAAAATCAGTTTTACTCAGTAAATGAATACTTAGAATACAAATCAGGTAAAGCATAAACTAATCAGTTTGTTATGCATAATTATACTAATGTATTCTATTTCTATTGTTGTTTCATGTGTCCCAGATTGAAAGACTCATCATTGAAGAATTTTAGCTGGCCAAAGCATTAAAATTAAGTATAATTAAAGTGTAATTGTGTAAATTATCTGTAAACTTTAGATTGTAAATACCCCATAGATGAACTGTAAATATTGTTAAATACTCTAACTATACTGACAATGCCTATAATTCTGTATGAATTCCTGTGGCTAATAAACATTGTATTGTACATTAATTTGAGACACTTTTTAGGTAGTAAATAACATAATGGATTCTTTCAAACGTTTATTTACATATATAATAAAATATGCATATTATACCTTTTCACATAACCTTAACTTACATTACTGCCACATGGGAAGTACTTTGTTAGTAATTGCTGTCAGTAATTGATATGAAAACGTCAGCACTGTTTCTACATAAATGTTATATAGGCCATAATAGACCTTTGAAAATATTTTCAAATTATTTACTAATATATGCACAGTACACAGATAAATGTGATATTTTTATATTTATATTAATGCTTTCTACAATGACAACATAAAGTCCTTTGTTCCTCCTTTATAAGTATTAAACCTTTCTATACTACATATCTATTTGTTTTTTGTATTCAGTGCATTTATGAAAAAACCGCAACGTCAACAGATTTCACTCTTTCCTAATTTTGTAAAGTTGCAGGCTCTGGATGGAATAAAGCTTATGATTTTCGCAATTTTGGAATTGAAACACGTGATTAGAAACTCTGTATAATGGCGCAGCTTAAACAGTAGATGGAACAGTTAAGTACATTTAGTTACAAATTTCAATCGAATTTATTCAAATGATCTAGTTGTCAACAATATTATCAATAACACTGCGTGTAAACAGGATTAGGACTGATAGATATGAGTACTAAAATTGAAATATTTGTTTGTTTTGGTTAGCGTTATATTTAAATTCTGAAACATTTCTTGTAAAGTTTTAAATCCATCAGTTGAAGGTATCTTTTTAAGTTACGTGTCTTGTGAAAATGCAGTTAATAATTTCGAGTTTCAACGCTCGAGTTGAACTCGTTTTAAGATTAATTAATCCACTTGGTCCTTGACTTTTTGTTTCTGAAATAAGGATAACAAACGTCTTTCTCATAAATACGAAAGGAATATTAAGTTACTGAAAAAACAAAGTTTCAGGAAAACTTAAAGGGAAATGTATAAGGCAACAGCATCGCATATTTAAGTCCTTGTACTAATATTTGACTAAGATATTTCAGATTGCCTTCATTTCTTTGATAAACACCCGCTTGGTTTTCCAAATCTTCGAGATTAAGTTCCATCTAAGAATGAAATCAAATAGATGTTACGAGAAGGTATAATACTGGTACGGTGTAGCAAATTTCACAGAGTAACAATTAAAAGCACTCGAAATTCATCTTTTTATAAGGTAAATAATGAAATAAGAAACAGACTGCACATGAATATTATCTCCCAGATATGTTTAAATGATAACAAAAATGTTAGATTTTGGTGTTAAAATTGGATGTAATAGCTATTAAATGAAATTGTTATCATATTTTCAGTTTTTTTAATTTTTCGAAAGTAATATCATGCCGCTATTCAAAAGGCTGTGCATAGGTACTTGTTTAATGGTCTAAGTTATAAATCTCTATTTCTGTGATAAATAGCTTCCAGTATTTTAGAATATTTGTTTAGTAAACTGTTCTTAAATTTCACCCCAATAGTTAACGAGAAATCAAACTATGACGTGGTCTTTTATTATTAAATTAAAAATCAGCTTTGTGATTGGTTCCACTTAACGTAATATACTATTTTAGTATTTCATTTTCCTGTGACAAACTAATAAAATGAAATTTTGGATCGGAAATGTGTAACACTTCATCAATCACAAGAAGTTTGTAAATTCAATAAATTAATAAGCGATTTGAAACTGATCCACAGAATTATGCAATATTTAAAAGTTACGTCAACATTTTATCAGCTTATTAATACTGCTCATAATGGAAATCTTGAATATTGTTTTATCATATTTTTTAAAATTATAAATCAATTCTGCGATAATAACGATAAAGAATATTGTAATAAAATGTTAAATATGTAACAAATACTGTATGCACATGTACCTTGAATTATGGCTATTAATAAATAATGCTTTGGTGACTTTTTATAAGAATTAATTTATCAAAAGAGATTCAAAGCTGAGCAATTACATTTAGCATGCGGCATTTGTAGTGCATTCTCATAACTGCAGAATTCAGATTGAGAGGTTAAGAACTTCAGCTTTTAGGAATTTTAAATTAATATGTATTTTAAATACAAACTAAAGCTAAGTTTAACAGAAAATACTTGTTAACTCTTCAAAGACTATAAGTACGTTTCTGATTCATACCATTCTGTCAATGTTTGCGTGAATTAAAATATCGACAAATTGTGGGAATTTTTGTTGACAGTCCCAGCACCTTTGTAATAAAAGAGTATTATTGTTGTTAAGTAACATTATTCTGGTTGTTTTGAAACTTTAACTGTGAAAGAGCCCTCAATTGTTTTGGTACTGGAAGTACCTTCTGAAGAAGTAGTGCTTTCACTTGTGCTGGTAACAGCTTCTGCAGTTGTAGAGTCCTGGGTAGTCTCTTGTTCACAAGTAGTGGAACTTTCACTTGTGCTGGTAACAGCTTCTGCAGTTGTAGAGTCCTGTGTAGTTTCTGTAGTAGTTTCACAAGTAGTGCTATCTTCAGTGTCATCTTCTGTAACCTCTGAAATCATATTCTCACTTGTGCTGGTCTGAGTAATAGCTTCTTCAGTTGTAGTGTTCATGCAAGGAGTGGACTCTAAAAATTGAATAAAAATAACGTTTTGTATTAATACCTATCTATACATAGTAATAGCCCATAAGTGTTAGTGCATTTTTAAAGCAAACATTTTGGTGCAAAATTTTCACTTACAAAATTCAATCCATTACAGCGAGAACGTATTATATATGTAAGACTTAATACTGGTAATATAATGAGTAAAAATGATTTGTAAGATCGCAGTAGGCAAAGAACATTTAAATTAAAAACTCGTAGGTCCATTTTACGCTCACATAATTTGTGCTATTCACTCATAAATTAATTAATATAGTCGGCTTAGGGATAATAATAAAATTTTTAAAGCTGTTATTATCTGATGGCTTGAAATTTGGTTTTCTTTGCATGAGATAAAAAACGACTTTATTTTGAGGAAAGTGCTATCGAAGTTAATTGTTCTTTCACACTACTCGTGTGTAGGGCAAGTTTTGGAAAGGTAGAGTTAGACTGAAGTATTCAATGCCATATCCAGGATTTGAACCACTGATCTCGCGGTCTCCGTCCGGTCGCTCTTAATCATTGAACTATCATGGCAACATGCCAGCATGACATTAAATTCTCCAACTGACTCGCATTTTTCCCGGTAAACCAGTGGAAGTTCTCATATATACTTGCATGAGACAATCACCTTAATGGCGACTTAAAACATGTAAGTACTTTAAGTCAAGTGCCTTATAGCTGTATAATTAATTGAACTAATAGATCACTGTTAGGTCAATTAATGAAAGTTAATTGGTCTCTCACATTACCCTTGTGTAGCGCAATGTTTAAAAAAGCGGGCCGTTATTACTTTGGTCTAGACTATCTTCCGACTAGCTTGGTCCGGATCAACGCTGTCTAACGTTTTGGTATTCATAGACGATAAAGCCGTTCACCAGCATGGAGCAAATGTTACACGACGTGCGAGTCCCATAGAGTGCTAAAGTAACCACAGTGTACCTACAAGTTCATAAATCTCTGTGGTAGTTTCACAGCTGTCTCTTAATTATTCTGACAGTTGCTGCTGCTATTTGAGGTTCGGTAACAAAGTTTGGTGTGAATATGAATAAAATGAAGACGCGTGCTATCAATTGGTCAGAGGAAGACCAATGCTTTCTCTAGTCCAAAAAGAATGAACATTAAATCCGTGTCGACGAATACAAATGTGAGAAAGGAGGAAGTATAGAGGGAAATTTATAACGAGTTTGCTGATAATGCGGTGTACTGATGCCTGGCTAATATCATGTAGGTCAGTAGTGTTGTCTTGATATCCTCCTCTTGCATAATACCGAAGTGCTGTTAGGATTTGAGTGTAAATTGAAATACTCAGGCCTCGGTTATCGTCCCTGACGTACAGGTTAGGACGAATCATTTCTATCAGCTTTCTGGCGTTCGCTTTACTAAACCTGCATCTGCTTTTGAAGTTTAGGCCGTCGTACTTCGCAATAATTTCTATTCTTGGTAGACGAGATTTCCTCCGTCGCCTTATTTCACGAATTCTACGCACCATCACTTCATTGTCGCCCATGTTGCAAAGATAGTCCGCCTTTAATCTACCTCTCGGAGACGGACCAAAATTTGAGCCGGACCAATTCAGTGCTATAGCCGGGATTTGAACCACGGATCTCCGGTCTCTACCTACTGGCACGTTGCCATGGTAGCTCAATGGTTAAGACCAACTGGACGGAGACCGGGACATCAGTGGTTCAAATCCTGGCTAAAATATCTTTGACATACGTTGTACGTTGTAATAGAATCTACTCTTTTTTATAGTAAGAGTTATTTATTTCTTGCGGTTTGCAGTTATGCAAAAAGTCATTCATAATGAAGCGGACTTTAGGAGCTATTCCCAGAAAATGAAAGATATGTATTTAATTTGTGAAGAAAACATCTCAGGCATATGGAATCTTAATAAAATTATTGTTAGAGCTGCTATGAGAAAATCAACATTTTTAAAAAGTATTGTATGCTCAGGATAAATGAAGCTTGTGTAGTTTCTTGAAAATCTTCATGCCGCATTTCTGAAAGATCTTTAATTTAAGTACGAAATACGGTATTTATCCGAATTTTAGTTCTTGTGTTATGTTTTTCTCAGACACCCACGGGCATACACACAGAGAGAGAGAGAGAGAGAGAGAGAGAGAGAGAGAGAGAGAGAGAGAGAGAGAGAGAGAGAGAGAGAGAGATTTTCTAAAGGAGTTCTTCAGGAGTTTCGAGGGGCATTCAAACATAAATTTCAGGTAAAATCTTAACATTTTTGTATGAAATACAGTACTTACCCCTTTATATATGGAAGAGAAAGTAAATAAAGATTTAAAATATAAGTATGTTACCTAAAATAATAAAATACACATGAATTTGTAAAGAATTATTCAAATTTACTTAAAAATTAACAGTTGCATTTTTAGCAATTGTTGTCGTTTATTCTGCACTAAAATACAATAGGTATCACAGCATTTATTTTGCTCGCCTCGGTAGCGTAGCTGGTATCCTGTCTGTCTCGAGTTCAAGAAGTCCCGAGTTCCAATCTCAGTCAGGGTGAGTTATCTGGATAGGGCTTTTCCCGTGGTTTTGCCTTTTCCTGGAAGATGAATGTCAAATAGTTCTAATATCTGAGGACCCTGGGCTCATTATATCATTATGTATTTCATTCATCGTCCGGTATGATCTAGCATGTTAGAGGGCGTTAATTAAAAATACTTTTGTTTATTAACGAGGGAACGATTGAGGCTTTCTGTCTAGAAATTCTTGTGAGAGAATTTGCCTGTATAAGACGAGCATTCAAAACGCCTACTTGTCAGTTTTAAATGCAGCAGATATTCTACAACTGTAATACAATATCCGATGCAGATGGATATCCCTAGTAACTCCTCAGAACGCGAGCTTCAGCCTAGTCCCATCCGATTCTTTAAATTCATAAGCACATTGATTCCTTGCTAAAGTAGGTGATAAAAATTGCTTGCAACACCTTCTATCAGCACAATTACGTAATCCTTTTGTGCTAAATTACTTCTGTAGCCACTTATCGAGATAACATAGTATGGAGGGTTTGATGCTTCCCTTCTGAGTAGAAATTACCGAGGTAAACTCAGAAGTAAAATTTATAGAAATAAAATAACAATTTACTTACTTGTCATAAAAGATCCTCCACCCTGAAAAAATAAGAAAAATTTAATTAATTTAATGAAGTTAGATTAGCTTTTCTCTAAAGTAGTGCCCTAAACGCCATATACCCATAGACTGAATTACAATATAGTTACATTTCACTGTGGCTTCTAGAAATATCCAAACTTAAAGACGTTCACCCGTAACTCTCACCAATACTGTGGTAATGGCTGAAGCAAATGTCTCTCTTACACATGCACATTCCTGCAGTTTTTATTGCTGGCACTTTCCTAAGGTAGTTTCCTGCAGGTTAACCTACGTATTCCTCAATTCTGAGCAGACCAAGAAAAATCTGATTTATAATTATGGCAGCAGGAGTGAAAGTTTAGAGGTTAACTTGTCTCTTATGTTCTTGACTGATAGTGGTAAACAGGCTAAGAATTATTTCATGATGGCTTTACGATAAATTCCGCTTCATGTCCAAGAGGTCCCGAGCTCGAATCTCGGCCAGGGTGAGTTTTCTATCTGGTAAGGTTTTTCAGGTGTTTTTCCTTATCCTGAAGGATTAATGTCGCGTAACTCTAAGCTCCACGGACCCTGGGCTCATTTGAGCATTATTTCACCATTTCATCCATCGTCCGATATAACTTAACGTTTCAAGACGTCAAATTAAAAAAAAATTACCCACGATTATTTCTGTTAAACATAAATAGTCTCCATAATAATAAAGCGCCAGATTTTTAATGAAGTAACAAAAATTGACCATTTTGTAACTTCAGTAAGTTTTCATTGTGAGCATTTCAACATTATGTTGAACAACCTCTTTCGATGTTTTAAAAATTGTATCAGATTAGCGAACGTTTTCAGCATTGCACGTTCATATGTTTTTATTATTATTATTATTATTATTATTATTATTATTATTATTATTATTATTATTATTATTATTATTATTATTATTATTATTATTATTATTATTATTATTATTATTATTATTATTATTATTATTATTCTTATTATTATTATTCTTATTCTTATTATTATTATTATTATTATTATTATTATTATTATTATTATTATTATTATTATTATTATTATTATTATTATTATTATTATTATTATTATTATTATTATTATTATTATTATTATTATTATTATTATTATTATTATTATTATTATTATTATTATTATTATTATTATTATTATTATTATTATTATTATTATTATTATTATTATTATTATTATTATTATTATTATTATTATTATTATTATTATTATTATTATTATTATTATTATTATTATTATTATTATTATTATTATTATTATTATTATTATTATTATTATTATTATTATTATTATTATTATTATTATTATTATTATTATTATTATTATTATTATTATTATTATTATTATTAACACTTATTATTAATACTTATTATTAATACTTACATATGCTCAAAATATATGATTTTAACCAAGCGCACGAAGGACTTTTTGTTTTTTGACTGTCAAATGTTTGCCAATTATTTCCACATTTAGTTGTTATTAGACTCCAACAGCGAATGATCTACATTTTGAAATCCGACACCGCCAAAACTTCCTTTTAAACTGGAAGACATTTAATAAAAGGATCGAACATGTGTTAAAAAGTAACAATGTAAAGAAATGGTACCATTTATATTAAATTTAAAATATTTAACAATGTCGAAAGCATGTAAAAATGTTGGAAAGTGGACATATCTAGTAAAATATAACAAGACCGGAGTTAAACACTATTTAAAACGTGTTAAACTACTTTAAGTCAGTATATACAATTGTACTATGATAGGTGTTTCTCCCTCTGACGGGAAATTCTAGACTTAGAATAAGAATTTGTAATATAAATTTTAGCTATTGGCCTTAATGTGTATTCTAACAAATACCAAAAGCAATTTTGAGCTTGATGGTCCCTAAATCAAAATATTTCAGCAAGAATTTTAAACAAATGTTACTTTCTAATATATAGGTAATTGAAGTGATCTCTGTCTTTTACTTTTTCTTTTCAACGTTAACTGGAGACAGTTCTTTTACTTTTTCTTTTCAACGTTAACTGGAGACAGTTACCTCTAGGACTTTTCGGTCTCTTCCTCAATAGATTAGGTCACTTGAAAAATTCTAGAAGTTACCATGTCAGTCAATACATGTGTTCAGTACTTTGCAGAGGAAGCATATGGCCTCTATCTTAGAACGAAAGGAAATTGGACGTCGTCACATGACATTTAAGTAATAGGTTGCAATACACTATCTCTCTACCCAGTAGTCAGCATTCTGACTTCTAAATCCAGCAATCCCATGTTCGACCCACGAATAGGGCGAAACATTTTCTTTGACAATAATCTTTCCATACCCTCCGTAGAGTCTGGAAGCATGCATGTGAGTGTGTTTAATGTTAGAACTTGTAACCGCAGTATCAGACAGCGATTAGGAGGCGGCGAATGAACTGAAATCACGAGAATTAAAAAAGAAGATAAATTAATGAAAATGCTTTGCTAAACTAATATAAAATATTGTTATATTAATATGAAATTAGAATGAAATTAGAGTAATGATTAAAATAGCGGTTTAATTAAGAATAAGATGGGAAGAATATAATTTAAGACAACTAACATGCTAGAATCCATGTAAGGGAGAGAAAATATTTCTGTAAAATCTGAACACAAGTCGGGGAGACAGGAAGAGGTGACCGTTAGCCTCTTTGTTTAAGGAAAGGTTCAATGTCTGAGAACTATAAGCAAAAATGTGTAGGAACAATAAGGTTTTCTAGATGCGGTCAAGCGTAAGACCTAAAAGGATTTACTTTGCTGAGGCGATAACGATGTATACCGTTACAAAGAGCCCAGGGTAGGCGTGACCCAACTCACGGTGGGATGTAACGACAATGAGTTCGATGAGTTTTGCTAACCAATAAAGAAAAATCGAAATAAAATGAGAAACCAATAATAATGTAAGATTTGAGAAATAGGAAGAAGGGTGAGTTATTTTGGTCATGTGATAAGGGTTAGAGTAGGGATCAGAATAAAGTACGAACTGAATCGCAGAGGAGACGAAACATCACTTCTACAGTCATACTACGAGGGAAAAGACGTGTTATTGCGCACGAAGAAGAGGTAGTAAAGATGTCTAAGTCCGAAATGTAGGGAAGTCAAGAATAACGCAACCAGCGTAAGAGAAGATCACTTCAAAAGTCATACTACGAGGGGAAAGATGTGTTAGGGCGCGTGAAGAAGAAGTAGGGAAGATTTCTAAGTCCGAAATGTAAATCACTTCAACAGTCATACTACGAGGGGAAAGACGTGTTAGTGCGCGTAAAGAAGAGGTAGTAAAGATTTCTAAGTCCGAAATGTAGGGAAGTCAGGAATAATGCAACCAGCGTGAGAGAAGCAGCAGAAGAAGTTTATAACAGCAAAGTATTCGCCGTATAAAGGATTAAGAGAATTCTGTTAGGAAGTTTAGTAACAGGTGGTCACCGCTACAAATCAATCTAAATCAACGAACTTAGTGAGAATTAAATTAAATCATTTTTTGCAACGAACCAGTGTATTATTGAGACAACTGAGCAGCCAACAAACAACAAATCCATTTCCTACAACCATTCACCTGAGGACAAGAGATCTCATAGCTCCAATTAGAACCCAAATCAAAAGTAAACACCAACCAATTGAGATCTGACATGCGGGTATGTCGCAAACTGAATAAAACCTATCTTAAAGAATCTTCAGTTGACGATTATTTCTCAAGTCAAAACCCCCGATGTCACTGTAGAAGTTAGAAATGAAGTAATTAAAAACTATATACTTTAATTTAACTAAGTCCCCTTTTCCTGTCAGTTTCCAACATCGGGTGAGATACTCCTTGAAGTAGCATACATGCTCACAGATGCATACATACAAGCTCGAGGTGCAAAGGTGATTTTATAGGGGTTGGAATAGGATCTATTGCAACTCTTACCTTTTGTAAAGAACAATAAAACTTACCAGCGGCATTGTGGACATTTCTGGAAAAAAGACAAAAAAGAAAAGTTTAATATGATTATTATATAAGTAGTATAGAATTGAGAGAATCAGCACAGTGTAGATAAGATGTTGAACTCTCCTCTGTGTTAATATATGAGTGATGTAGAATGCTCATTGATTTAGAACTCTCCTATATGAAAATCGAGTTGTAAAAGAAGGGGAGTGTTGGCGTAGTGCCGTTCTCCCCTGTGCAGTGAGATGTTTTTGAGGGTTGGGATGATGATGATGATGATGATGATGATTGTGTGTGTGTGATGTGTAATGTGTGATGGGTGGGATGGATAACGGGGGGGGGGGGGTTCCGGGGATGTTTGAATTAAATGTGAATTCTTTTCGATGTGTGTGTGTGTGCTTGAACTCTCATGTATGAATATCGAAGTCTAGGGTTCGATATTGTGATGGGGCGGGGTGGGTAACGGGGGTTCCGGGGATGTTTGAATTAAATGTATTGATAGTAATTCTTCGATGACTGTGCTTGAACTCTCATGTATGAATATCGAGTCTAGGGTTTGATATCTATTACGTTCAGTGCTTCGATGTCTGTGCTTGAACTCTCATGTATGAATATCGAGTGTAGGGTTTGATATCTATTACGTTTAGTGTATGATATATGATGTAGTATCGTTATTCTTTAGATAAAAGAATATCGAGAGAATGATTAGGTATGTTTACTGGGAGAGATTTATGAAAATAAATGTAATAAGACATTCTGGTAAGGGGTGTTCCCTATGCAGAATCTCTCCTTGAGCTATTGTATCCAAGAGCGATGTAAAGGTTAAGAAAAGGTTAAATTCCATTCCCACATCGAGGTACGAGAAAATATAAATCTATTCCACATTGAAGTATAAGGGTGATGACGTGTTGTCATTCCTCAAGATTTGTGCATATGTGAGTAAATTCGAATTAACAGGTCTCACCCTGTCCCGCCAGCTCGGGAACGAACGTGTCCTCACTTCACACAAACCCTCCGTCCGTTAAGTACAATCGACGATAGGATGGGGAGGGGGGAGACAGGTATGATCACGTTTCATCACCCATCTGCTCACTAGGGAACGAATGCATTCTCACTTCACATCGCAACGTCAAGATGAGTGGAACAACAACTCCTATCATTGAAAGTGATACCAGATTCTGGGAGAATCTACGCAATTTCGAAGATTTGCAAAAGCATTGGGTTGAGCATCACGATGAAACGTGTGATGGAAAGATGCATCAAGTGATTTGCAAGAATCCTTCCCATCATGATTCGATCACATCTTATGCTCAATGCGGAAAGAATTGTAAAGTGTATCTCGGGTAAGTAGAATTATAATTGTGTGTTAACGTGAAAGTGTTGTTATGTGTTATATAACTAATGATAAATATGTTTATTTCAGTAAAGCCCAAAGTGAAGATGTGGCATGCCAGTCCGAACAGGATCAAGGTGAAGATGTGTGCGGTCCGTACAATGATCGTCCGTTTAAGGATATCGGTACATCGAAACCCGAGGAGGAAGTCATAGAAAAGTGCGTATAAAATAATAAGAGTTTTACGTTAACAAGTGTATTAAATATTCACGATGTTGAGACATAGTTCGTGTATGTCCGCAGATCCAGTAAGAAAGGAGACAAGAAAAAGAAGAAGACGAACTGAAAACCGAGAATCGTCAAAGCCAAGAAGACGTTCGATCAAGACAGTTTCATCATAATGATGTTCGAACCCTTCACACCCTTCGCAGAAGAAGTAGAGGAGGAAGTTGCGAGTGATGGTAAATAGTGTGTGCATGAACGATAACGACATCTCCATCAGCATTGACTTTCGTGTGAACATAGGATTATACAATGAACTCCCATCACTTTACATTAAAGACACACATGACGATACGTTTGTGTATATTACAAAAGAGGATTGGGAGGTAATAATGTCAAATTTGTGTGTTTTGGATACGTATCTGAAAGATGGTAAGCATCCATGTGCACCGTACAGTGAAAATATAATATATGCATTTAATATAATGTTATGCATGAATAAGATGCAAGAAATAACGTTTGTGAATACATGTTTAAATGTGGGCAGTATAAATCTGAATAGTACTGCATTCAATGGACTTAAAAGACTAATTCCATATATTGAAAGAAATTTATATCAGTTGTATGATATTCATAAATCATTATGTTCATATGATGCAAAAAGCAGGAGTGCAAGGAAGAGGATATTGGAGATGTATGTTAAAGTCAATAAAAAGATAATTTGAATTTGTAATGTTTTATTTATTACACCTATATGATAGATTGTACAACATGAGTTAATGGTTTATAAGTGAATAATTTATCATGAATAATTAAACAGAATAATGAAGTTTGTGCAGGAAAATTTGACGATGCTTGAACTTCCAATCTGACATTCACTGCCCCCGTCACAGTATCCTCAGGTTGATGAGAGCAATCGATGACGAATAGCGGTGCATATTTCAGAAAGTCGTTCCTTTTCAAAAGAGGGTAATTCTCCTTTCCATAGTAGGATGATTGAAATTTGGAATATTGATCATACAGAGATGCAAATTTCGAATTGGCGAAATCAAAATTCATATCGTGATAGGGGTAAGATTCACTGTTGAGATAAAGTTTCAGATTGGTGATATTACAATTATCAAATAGAGAAGCATCCTTAGCGAGATGATTCAATCTATCCACTTGTGCACCGACTATGACGAAACGTGGTTTTTCAAGTTTAGTCGTGGTTGCAATGTTCCATGTGAACGCTTTAGTTTGAGGTACAGCAGGTTGAGTGTGAAGGTCCAAGGTTCGAAATGCGACGTGTAGAGGTTTATCCGATTTGACGAGTTTAAGTTTATCAGCTCGTTCAGAATCTGAAAGTCGAAGTACAGGCATCCTCCATTCGAGTCTAGTTAGTTGTATGGTTGTAGGATCGTTTCCAATGATACAATTATTAGAATCCTTAGATCTAATGAGAATAAGTTCAAACTTGCTATTAAGTATGACCTCCTTGTGATCGTCGGTGAAACCCAGCAACATCGAAAGAGGAACGATAGCATTGAAGATACCATTCGATGTATTCACGATGTCTACCACACCTCCAGGATAGATCCATCCAGCATTTAGTAAACGATTCGATTCCAGTTCATGCAGTGCAGCATAGTTACGCATCGTTGATGAAATGCCCGGATTCCTAGTTCTATCAATAGTCGTTCCATTCATATCCAGACGGATCTCATCGAATAGGAATGCCATAGCATTGTTACTCAATTTCGATGTGGCAACGGTGCCGTCGGGTTTAGTGAGAGTCCCCTCAATGTAGAGATAACTTCTACTAGGAAGCGTGTACAAATCTTCAGCTTGACATGGAATTCTAATTTCATCGTTCACATCGAGAGCTGACGTATTGTACGGTAGGAATACGTGTTCTTCCTCCTTACTGATCTTATCATCAAAGGTCGGAATCCCGGTCACGTCCAACACATCCATCATAGAACCTTGAAGCCTAAGTTAGCGAGAAATTGTCGATTAGACGATGTGATTAGCTTGCGGGTCGATGATCGAGTAGAGATCAATCTCGAGAGATGTTTTTTAATATAGCATCGTCTCTTAAAGCTTATACCCATTACGACGTATGTGCAATCGTACAGTGATGGTTTCGTTCCTGAAATCTAACTTATCGCCGTTCTGGTCTACCACTCTAATGTCGAGATGATCAATGAGATTCGTATCGATGATTGGTAAATATATAGGACTTGATGGTTCCTGCGAAATATGATAACCTGGAGGTACCGATGGGAAAAATTCATACAGAGAATGACCACTTTTACCATTGATGAAAGATCCCGTTGCAAGACTACACTCGATACGTATGGTGCTGACTTTGAATATGTTAACCAAATCATTAGACTCGGTCAGCACGTTTGCCGGTACCCTCTGTTTAGAGGTGAAACCGAGAAGTGAAGCAATAGATCTCTCACGACTAAAGTCGATAATATAGGGAGATTGAATTTCTGATTTCATGGTGTTATTATTAGCACGTAGAATAAAGTCGTCACCGATGTCGAGAGCATCCTTGATCAATCTGGCGATATCATCCAATTCATAAGTACCCGGTGGAATTACTATACGTTCGACTTTTCCATCGCGAACGTAATGGAATAGATTATTACTCTCGTCCACATTCGGAATTGAGTAAAAAGTCTCAAAATTCAATAGAGCTATCTCGTAATGTCCGTTAGGATCCAGATGTAATGGTGGATTTAGAAATGTAGAGAAGCTGGTATCACTACCACTCACGGTGATCGTGTAACTCATCGAGGAGAAACTGAAGGCACAAGTGACCGCAAATCACAGAATCGAATTCTTGAAATCTCGTCGTATTATATAGGAGCTTGACAACCGAAAGGTACGTTTCTATCTCTTCCGGAGGTCTCAGATCGCCGAAACTGTCAAAGTAGTAGGCAACGTCACCATCCTTACGTACAGCAACCCAATGTGTACCAGGGTTATTTGATGTATCCAGATTCACTACTATTCTCTCATAGTATCGAGGATGTGGAGGTAGTTTATCGATCATGTAGACACCTCTAAAATGTGGAATGCGTAGACGTCGTGCATACGAATCGATCTCGTTAGCACTCAGGGCTTTTTCCGGGATAAATATAGGCATCGCCCCGAGTTTTTTGATCGAAGATATAATCCTCTACCCTTACGACGTCTCTTACGGCGAAGACCTTTGCCCTGAGCCAAAGATTCCATGCGCTCGTTGTGACGTGTTAATTCCGCAAGTTGTTTTGCATCCGAACGTTTCTTATTGACAGCCGTAGCAATCTGAGCAGCACCTCCAGCTAGACCACCTGCTGCACCTAGAGCTGCTAAAAGTGGTAGCAAAGGTAAGAAACCACCTCTCTTGTTGCGACGTTTACGCATGCCAGCGCCCGCTGCCAATTTACCCTTCATAAGTGTAGTCACAAGTCGAGCTGCAAGTCGTTCGCCCAAAGAAGCGTCGGCAGACTTTACACGTCTCCAAGCTTTCTCTACCAACACCTTATCGGCTAGACGACGAGATTCTGTATCAGTACTCTCTGCGTAAGCCCGATCGTGATCGAGACACGCTGAATCTAACCCGTTCACCGGTAAGTCACCTCTCTGCAAGCGTTTATGTAGTTTCGTTCCGGGACCGCAGAAACGATAACCCGGTAAATGTGCCTCAAATGGTAATGAATTAATCAAGGAATTAAGAATTCCCGAACCTTTGCGTGCACGTGTAGAGCGCATGTCTCACTATGAAATAAAAAAGGCAAAACGTGCGCTTTATAAGTATACGATTCCTATGACGATTGGCTAAATCCAGTAAAGACATAGATTGCCCTTATCACGAACGAAATAAAAGACAAAACTTATGCTTTATAAGTATTAGTCGCGATATGGAGATAGTAAAGCAAAAGTGTACGCTACCCATACAGGTGTTAGATTTCGAGGATGACATTCGCAAAGGACGACACGGTACGTTGTTTCCGAGTAACGTTAGAGCGCTCATACTTGGCAGTTCAAATGCTGGAAAAACGAACGTTTTACTCAACCTGCTTATTCACGAGAATGGTCTGAGATTCGAAAACCTCTACATATACTCGAAATCGTTGCAACAACCTAAATATCGATATTTACTCAGGTTACTGAAAACTATACCCGATATAGGTGTATTTACGTTCGATGATGGTGATAAAGTAATTCAAACGTCGGATGCTAGAGAAAATTCGATATTCGTATTTGATGATGTGATAAATGAAAAACAGGGTAAGATAGCTTCATATTACAGTATGGGTAGACATCGTAATGTCGATGCTATATATTTAGCACAATCATATGCTAAAGTACCTAAACATTTAATTAGAGATAATGCAAATATGATTATATTCTTTAGACAGGATAATCTCAATTTAAAACATATATACGAAGATTATGTAAATACCGATATGTCCTATGATGAATTTAAGAATATGTGTAAACATATATGGGAGAGTGATGAACGATCCTTTGTTGTTATAGTACCAGAATATCCACTGAACGAGGGACGCTACCGTCACGGTTTTGATCGCTTTATCAGAATGAATAAATAGAATAATCCATCACTTAAGCAATGAGTATCGACAGGTTCGGATCCCGAAGAATCATACCCTCTAGGGGTGTGTTCAATCGATATATCATAACTAGAGATGGATCGGGAAACTATCGATTCAAGGGAAAGCGGTTGTGCAATATTCACGACCCTGAAGAAGGTGACGATGCATCGACTAAACGTTATGTGGATACGCATACGGCTGACGTCGAGAATCGAATGCAGATCTTCAGCGAGCAGACCTCGTATCAGCGTATGGGCGAGTTTGAAGCTATGCTTAGGGATCACATACAAACATCGCTCGACATCCAATACAACAATTTAATGGAGTACTTAAGTAAATATGCATTTAAACGTGATTCCGAGAATAATGTCATTATAGATGGTATAAGAATGAAAACGCTGTTGGACCCCCTTCACGAACACGACGTTCCTAATAAAAAATATGTAGATGATAGGATTCCAATTCACGACTCTAATGAAACTCTATCATTTCGAATGAAGAGATTGAAGGATTTAGCCGACCCGATAGATGATAGTGATGCAGTCACCATGAGTTATGTTAATCATTTCTTTATACAGAAACATAATGAATTGCAAACGGGTTTAACTGAGACTATAACAAACATTGTCGATACTATTACACGGAAACAGAATGAATTACAAAGTCAGTTAACTAGAACAATCACCTCCGCTAGCGAGACTATTACTACAGCTGTAGAAAAAGAAGTGAAAGAACTAACCGCACGACAAACGGAACTTGATAATAAACTAATCACTATAAATAATGATATTCATACTATGAAAACACGAATGAGAAATGTTGTAAACACTATGTTACAACAATTGAAAGCACAACTCATAATTTCATTGCAAACACGTCCGTTTCGAGGTCCCTCTTTAAGGTATACGTTAACATCGGGACTCGAATACTATAAAGTTCCTGGAAATGGAAGTGTACTCTCGTGTTCCATCGTATCATCGGTACATCCGCATGCTGTAAATGATACATTGTTTGCAATAAACGGAAGATTAGTTGAAAGATATCCTGTAAGAGTTGAAACTGGCGATATTCTATCGTTTACAGCGCCAGTCGGACGTGCTAAAGATGGTCATATATTAAGTATAGAACTGATAGTTTCATATAAATTAGCAGTAGCTGATTAATTATACATTCATTTCGATATGGATGCTGAAGCTATAAGACTTAAGGAATCCATTGCCCGTCACAGTAGGGCAATAAGAGAAAAGTTACGTTCTCTCAAAGGAATGAAATTCGAAACGCAACGAGTCATGTCTGAAGTTCTTCAACCTGTAACCGAACCATTGAAAGTAATAGCGAAAGCACACCAAGACAACAACGACGACGAAACTACAGATGATGCTAACGGATCTGATCTCGTGTCAAAGTATCTACACAAGGTTCGAACTGCTAGTTCGAGTGACATGGACAATACTTACGGCATACGTTACGAGGATAATGAGTATAAATTGGGTAACAAGACAGTTGTGTTTAAATCTGATGGTGTTCAGATAGGAACAGAAACGTATGAACCCACAGCAGGCTTATATGAATTATTATTTAAACGTTTACCTCGCAAGACATCGTACACAGATGATGATTTAGACGTGTATTCGCAAATGTTACAGAATACTCAAGTTTACAGACACGGTTATTCAAGAGATGGACGTTTAAGAGCAAATCGAGGGTTCAAGTATCGTCATATCATTCGTGACCTTGTTAGTAATCGAACTGGATTTGGTTTACGTTGGAAAGAACATGTACCGCAGAGAAAATTAGATTACGTCTACTGGAACGATCCGAATGAAATAATAAACAGATTAAGATTATTAGTTGCGTCGAGGGATGCAGGTAATTTGAATCACTCACCCGAGATAGAAGAAATTATTACAGAACTTAAAACATCAAAAATTATAGCATGATAAAACGTCGCATTGCAACCGAGTTACATGCACCAGCTAGAAGACGATTTTTACGTCGTAAGATCATAAGCAAAGGAATGAACGATTTAGTACAAATAGATTTTATGGACATGTCTAATTATGCAAGAGACAATAGGAATTATAAGTATATTCTTCTTGCATGCAATTTTTATTCCAAGATGGCTTATGCACGACCATTACGTGATAAAAGTGGTATTAACGTTTCGACTGCTATGGAGGAGATATTGAATGAAATGGAATCGTTTCCGAAGAATGTTCAATCTGATAAAGGAAGGGAGTTTTACAATAAACATTTCCGCGAACTAATGAATCGTAATAATATTAATCATTACAGTACATTCACACACGTTAAGGCTGCTGCAGTGGAACGTTTAATAAGAACGATCAAACTGATTTTGCATAAGGAATTTATTGTTCAAGGCTCATATCAATGGATAAACATACTACCTAGAATTATTCATACCTACAATAATACTTACCATCGAACGATTCGTATGAAGCCTGTAGAAGTTCGTGATAATTCTCTCCTGCTCAGCGTCTACAAATATGATAGAAGTCTGCGTGAGAAGCGAAGATCTAGGCTTCATCGTGTTGGTGACTACGTGAGGATTTCTAAGCATAAAGGTGTTATGGAGAAAGATTATCTACCAAATTGGAGTGTTGAAGTCTTTAGGATACGTACAGTGCAAAGGACACATCCATTGACCTATCTCATCGAGGATCTGGAGGGTAAACTGATTGAAGGAGCATTCTACGGTTATGAATTACAGAAAACTCAATATCCAGACACGTATTTAGTTGAAAGGATCATCAGACGTCGTGGTGATAGGATTCTGGTGAAATGGTTAGGATTTCCTACCCGTGAATGGATTAATGAGGTGGACGTTGTATAAATAAAAAAACACACAACTCAATAAAGAAATATAATTTTAATGATATATTGTGTTTGATTTTTTTTTGTTCACATTGATTCCTGACATCTTCTGTAACTGCTAATTCACATCTCCTTAACTTAAACATGATAATAACATTTTTATACTTTTTTAAAAATCTTCTGTAACTGCTAATTCACATCTCCTTAACTTAAACATGATAATAACATTTTTATACTTTAAAAAAAAATCATACATGATTATAGTTGAATTAACATTTAATTGTAGAGATTTTAACATAACGTACATGCTAGTTCACATTGAGTATATATAAATTCACCTACCCTTAACGTAAACATGATAATTACAATTTGAAGTAATTAGTAATATACGTTAAACAAACATCATACATGATTATAGCTGAAATAAGAGCCTTTGTACATGCCAGTTCACATTGATATATATAAATCTCCCCTCACCCCTTAACGGAGACATGATAATAACATTTTGATATAATTAGTAAATATATTTTAATAAAATATCATACATGATTATAGTTGAATTAACATTTCATTGATTTCTGCTATCTAACATTTCAAAACGACATGAATAGGAAAAAATATTCCTTCACCCCTAACATAAACATAAAAAAAGCAACACGTTATCTTTCAAATGAAGTAAATATGTTATTATCATGTAATTAGTAACACACTTTACAAATATACTTGAAACTCAATTATTTCGTTTTTTGAAATACAGTAATATGTTATTATCATGTGCCTAGTAATACCTTTTAACTCAGTTGTAACACACTTTACAATTATACTTGAAACTCAATTATTTTATTTTTTGAAATACAGTAATATGTTATTATCGTGGCCTAGTAATACCTTTTAACTCAGTTGAATCTATGCTTTATTGAGAAAAGAAAAAGAAATTTACACTTGACAATTTTCTATAGCATAATGTCCCCATGCTAATGTTGAAAATGAATTATTGGGAATGTATCGTTTTGTATCGATACCGCTTAAAGCTATCTTATTAGATTCAATAGTATGAACATCATGTTTATAACTTCTGAAACATGTCTGCATGCTTCGATGTATAGTGTCAGGATGTGTAATACATGAGAGATATTGTTCAAAGGTTATGAATCTCATCCAATCTTTTGTTACACCTTTTGATTTTTTAATCACTTCAGTATCATATCGATAACTATATAATTTCGATTTCAGCCCTACATATTCAGTCATCACTCTACCGGCTAGCTCATCCTTGAATAATCCTGAAATTTTCTTATTTGCTAACGGAATACCATACACATTATCCATTGGATAATTCGATGTATCGAATAAATGTATATTGGTTTTAATTAATTCATATATATCGCAGCTAGATTCAAAGAGAAAAGCATCCGTGTCCGTATAGATTAAAGTTACATCTTTCAATTTTTTCTTCAGAATTTCATAATAAAAATCATACATTTTATGTTTGGATAGATCCAGGATTGCTTGTCCTATGTATATTGGCTTATTCATCAATATTTCATCTCTGACCAATTCTATACCTATTAAATTTTCATCAAAAATCACGTACCTTATACATGTCTGTCGAGCTAACAATTTACGCGCTCGTTTCCAGCTGGTAGCTAAATGAAATGAATTATAACGTTTTACATTCTCTATAAATTTTCCATAAACACAATTATTCATTAACTTCCATAGATTTTGACCAAATTTCGTCTTATCTTCAATACGTTTACGAACGTTGAGTTCAATGTAAGGATTTATCCAGTTAGATTGTTTGTAACCTATTACTCTATGTATACGCGATGGAATCAAACCAAGTTTAACACATTGTTGAAAATTGAGATAATGTAATACGTATTTATTTTTATCATTCAATGTTGTTAGCAATTTTGTATACTTATCACCTGGCGCGATTTCATTCAAAGGGCATAATGGCAAATCATTTTGTATATCATGAAGTTCCTGTGGATATTTAAAGTCTACTTCCAACACATATCCCACGTCAGAATCACTTGTAATAGACATAAAATCTATTGATTTAATTTCAGCATCAGTTAGCCACCTTATATCAGTGTATGGTAAGCTATTATTTTCCATTGTATAACTATATAGAGAATTGCAGTCAACGTACATTAAATAATTAGTTGGTTGAGTGTTATAATAGCTAGTCATGTATCTGTTATTCGCCTTTGCATACCGTTTGGACACAGTGCAAATTCCACCTCGTATTCCTTTTTCGAAGAAATCTAGCATAGTCTTATCTGTTAATAATGAAATCTGTACACCGGTCGTTCTTAACATTGCATCATAGGCTAACCCGGGAAGTGTGTAATACTGACACGGGTCGAGTCCGTACAAACCGATACTTAATTCACGGAAGCGTTCAAACACGTCCGTTAGTATTAATGTATCGCACTTAAGATATATATTTAAATATTCACCCAGATTTTTAACATTGAATTCATTCCATACCGTTCTAGCATGACTATAATCCTCATCGCTTACATGATCAAACTGATGTTTGGATGGTAGACTATTCTCGTATAATTTTTCTATAGAATCCACATACGTGTACGGGAAGACACCTTTACGTTTCATCAGTTGTCTATGCAAAGGATTCGTGTACATATTATTGGTATAATGAAAATCATCTGCTTCTAACATATCCGAAAGGTTACTAAGTTTTGAATCCAAAAAACGATAGCTATCCAGAAATCTTAGATATATACTCATTCCATTCGAATTTGTATATCTTTTGCTAAAGGATAAGTAATTTTCAGAAGTTTGTGCAATACAGTTGATAGGTTCCGTATCGTAACCTAGTTTCTTTACTATGAAATGAGCATCGTATTTTGACAAGCAATGAAAGAATATTGGTATGAATCCTGGCATTTTCCTATTTAAATTGCAGTGCTTATGAGCTGGGCCAACGTAACTTCCAGTCAAATGACAATGATCACGAACCTTTATACACGAGTTAAGAAATTCACGTTTGCATATGTGACATCGTGTTGCATTTTGATATTCTAGCTCATCCACATCTCTCATACTTATTTCAATTTTATTAGCATATATATTAATGACCTGATTTGCAATTAACGTTAATTCTTTAAGAAAATTTTCAATTGCATATGGACCTTCAAATGATTTGAAACGTGTTAAATTTTTATCATAACTACAGACCAAATGTAATGCAATTGCATACGCTTCATGTTTATGAATGCTACGTGTCCAGCTTTTACTCGATACATCTTGACACGAATCTACCTTACGTAAGATACATTCTATGTCTGCATAAACCACGAATGGAACTTTTAGACATTTCGAATATGCGTTAAATTCAACGAGATCAGTTTTACCAGCCTCGGGCATTCTGATAATTTGATTCATCATACACCTCTTTTTATGGCTATTTAAACGTGATTCTGATGTGAAATACAAGTTACAATTGTTACATAACCATTTTCGCCCATTATGTTTAGTTAGCTGCTTTCCTAGCAAACGTGACAAGTCTGTTATCAGACAATAATGTCTTTTATACATTAAAAGATTAACATGATGTGATTTTATCTCTCTTGGTTGATATAAGAGAATAATCGATTTATTTTCAACATCGTATATCGTTATTGAAATATTTGAATTTTGATTCTCGAATTTTTCTACATCTTTCAATGATACGGGGAATGTTATATTCTCAAAGTTAAATTCGTTACGAAAATCATATCTTTTATAGGAGGTGGGTCGATTCTTGTTACGTTCTACTGGGTATTTGGATGCTAACAGACAGTATGCAAAGCAATATTTATCAGTATTACGAATGTTAATAACAGCTCTCTTCGATTTTATAAAGTCGGGTAATTCAGTATACATCCCTGCATTCAATGAATCGTATTGTGTCACATATATTGTTAATTTCTCAATACTGTATAAAGCTTTTGAACTGGTACGCGATTCAAAATTATCCATATGATCTAGTATAGGTTGTACAATCTTCTCTTCATACCATATAGCTTTATCTGTAGATTGCAATATCACCTCAAGTTTACTGTTAAAGTTAAATGTATGAATATTATCGCTCTCTTGTGATATTATGACATATTGACAGGATAAACAGGATCCTATCTTAAGACCTGATTTATACATGTTTAAGCCCTTATCAATTTCATTCAAAATTAAAGGTTTGCATTCTGCTAAGAATATAACGGGGTCAAGTATATTAACACAGTTGTGAATTTCGTAGGTGGTTAATCGTTTTTTGAAAGCAGACTCACTGTGAATACATCGTAATCGTTCAGCCTGGGTCACGTTCGAACAGGTTTCATCTTGCTGAATCGAGGGTTGTCCAGTGGCAGTATCGGAGCATCTTGTCGTCGTTTCTGAAAAAAGCAATTACAACATTCGATTAACTTTACATACGGGAACATTGATTTACATGTATGTAAGGTGGTAACAGAAATAACATACATGATAATAACTTTTACATGTATGAATCTCAATTTTACGTAAACTCTATACTTTACGTAGAACGTAACATGCATGTAACTTTTACATATGAAAATAGTTACATAATGATTATGTATTTTACAATTATTGCTATCATCACGTAACTACAATATTCAGATAGTATGTAACTGTTTTACGTAATGCTCTCTCCCTTACATAAATGATAAAAACACACAACGTAAACCATATAGATGTAAAATACCGTAACTGAACTACGATATTCACATGTACGTTTTACACATATAAATTAACGTTCTTTTTTCACCTACAACGTTACTTTTACGTGTAACAAACAAACGTAACTAACATGCATGTGAAATAACGTAACTGAACTACGATATTCACATGTACGTAATTATTACACATGAAAATTAACCCTACAACGTTCACTCTCAATTACTAATACTACATGACGTGCGATAATTAACACTTTAAGTTCTAATACAACATGTACGTACATGCAAGTAACTACATTCAATTACTAATACTACATGACGTGCGATAATTAACACTTTAAGTTCTAATACAACATGTACGATTTCACATTTACATGCAAGTAACTACATTATCACTTTTTTTTATGAAATTTTATTCAATAATTGTACTCACCTTTTGACGACATTACGGGCTGCTTAAAAAAGACAATTTATGTCGTTTGAAACCACTTTCTAGTGTTTCCTCGCCATGGTATTGGAGTATGCAGTCACCACGATTTAGTAGATCTTTCTGCGCTGCGGTCATATGTTTGAATCTCTCCGGGAGGAAGACTTGGAAATCTGATGTTTCGACGACGACCCGTTCACCATATCTGGTCTTCACGGTTTTGACGGATCGAATGATGTGTTGAACGGACTGATCTAATTCACGTAGTTTCTTTGTGGGAAGATGTGTTCCACCTTCAGCTAGTTGATTTAGCTGTAGCATCTCATGATCTGAAACATACATATAAGCACACACGAATCAGTATTACTTCAACATTCTTCGTAAACAGAGATAAAAAATGACTTACAATATACAACTTTTCTATCTTACCTGTAGGATCCATATTTCCAGAGAATCGACTGCCTCCTCACTCATCCGTGCCGCGGTATTTATTAACAGATGCTCCGCCCCCCCCCCTTCGTCCGGGAGAGGTGTTACTGTCTACATATTACGCTATGTGTTTAAAGTAGTTGTGACTACGTTATAAGTTCGAAGGTAATACTAGTAACTTTATTATCATAGTTTAAACTTTATATTGATTCATCATTTTTTACACCCCCTCCAACCGTATCTCTCCTTCCCAAACACCATGTTGCATGCGCACACTAACTGTGATTCGTTCCCTACATCTTGGAGGGGGGGATATAATTACACATTTCTTTACACACACATACTTGTACAAAATATATTTTTCTGAACATTTGATTTTTTTACATTTGGTATACTAACACATTCATAGTATTGTTTCATCATTCATACAAATATATAGATTCATTCGTTTAATTTTAAAATATATTCTTTTTTTTTTCCTAACGTTATTTGACAAAGTTAGACTTCGCTACAGCAATAAGAATGTTTTGACCACCCCTGTCACCAGTCTGGAGAGATTAACTCTTTTTTTCTCTGACCCACATACCAAAAGGGATGACGTTCAGTGGAGTATTCGTAATACTGAGGGGAGATTTTCTAGACAATTTTTTATATGGAGGGTGATATCTTACCATGGATAGTTAGGATATCTACACTATAGATCCCTAGTTGCGTATATATATTATCATATTGATTGATCAGTTTTGTATTACTCATATATACTTAAAGATGAGATACTTTTCTCTCGTTATCTTAATCATTTTTAAATAGATGGTTAGTGCTTTTATTTTATTTTCGATGTTATGTTCCACTTTTATCATGCTTAGAGGGAATATTCTTTTTAAGTTATCGTGCTTAGAGGGTGCGTTCCTTTATCATGAAACCCCTTTCAAACAGCTTTACATTTGCATTCTTATACTTTTCTCTCAATATTTTTTTTATCATTCTTAAAGAGATGGGTAGTGCTTTTATTTTTATTTGCATTTGCTATGTACCACTTTTATCATGCTTAGAGGGGACATTTCTTTGTCATGCGACCCTCTCACATAGATTTACATTTCCATTCTTATCTTCATCAATGTGGAATAGATTTATATTTTCTCGTACCTCGATGTGGGAATGGAATTTAACCTTTTCTTAACCTTTACATCGCTCTTGGATACAATAGCTCAAGGAGAGATTCTGCATAGGGAACACCCCTTACCAGAATGTCTTATTACATTTATTTTCATAAATCTCTCCCAGTAAACATACCTAATCATTCTCTCGATATTCTTTTATCTAAAGAATAACGATACTACATCATATATCATACACTAAACGTAATAGATATCAAACCCTACACTCGATATTCATACATGAGAGTTCAAGCACAGACATCGAAGCACTGAACGTAATAGATATCAAACCCTAGACTCGATATTCATACATGAGAGTTCAAGCACAGTCATCGAAGAATTACTATCAATACATTTAATTCAAACATCCCCGGAACCCCCGTTACCCACCCCGCCCCATCACAATATCGAACCCTAGACTTCGATATTCATACATGAGAGTTCAAGCACACACACACACATCGAAAAGAATTCACATTTAATTCAAACATCCCCGGAACCCCCCCCCCCCCCCGTTACCCATCCCACCCATCACACATTACACATCACACACACACACACACACACACACACACACACACAATCATCATCATCATCATCATCCCAACCCTCAAAAACATCTCACTGCACAGGGGAGAACGGCACTACGCCAACACTCCCCTTCTTTTACAACTCGATTTTCATATAGGAGAGTTCTAAATCAATGAGCATTCTACATCACTCATATATTAACACAGAGGAGAGTTCAACATCTTATCTACACTGTGCTGATTCTCTCAATTCTATACTACTTATATACATAGCTAAATAAAGAGGCTCTTCTTAATACTAAAATTTGTATAACATCCATTAGGTGTTTAAAATAATGTCCATAATTTTACAAACATTTCATCATAGTACCTGCAAACAAAACAGAAATGTAAAAGAAGCGTTTATAACCGTATAACTGCCAAAAGAAAGGGACGATTTAAAGGGTTGGCCTATAAATTCTGGCGTGCTTTTTAAGTAAAGTTTTGCAGTGTGTTTTATGTTATTCTGTAGAATAATTATGTGTCCTACAAAGTAATGTGTTCATTATTAATACTTATATTCCGGTGTGTTTCCGGATCAGTAAAATGAAGTTTCAAGGCTACAACAAATAGTACTTTGGACACTTCACGAGTACTCGCGAGAAGCTTCTGTTGCTTTGGCACTTAAATTGGACCAAAAAAAGCAGAAAATGGATACCGTATTAATATATAATACTTAATATATATTAAGTTACATAATACATAACTAATTAAGTTATACTAGTATAAATAAATATATTATACTTGTAGTTTTAGAGAACAAAGACAAAAGTTGACGGCACAGTCGTATATAAACCGGTTCACTCCGGTTCACCTACGTTACTGACAAATAGGATAGGTATAGGCCTACTTATTACTAATATGAGTTTTGAAAGCGAACTACAAGATGGAATTGTTCCAAAATTCCTGACAATTCAATACTTTTAAAGATTAAGGGAAAATGGTGCCTCTGTGTTATGTTACTGGTATGTTCCTCAGGATTCAAGTAGACACTGTAAAATATCGACTTGGAGTTAAAAATATTTTGGCCAATCCTACGTTCAGAAGAAAACGCAATTGTTTCCTATAGTATTGTGACGTTAATATTTTGATACACTTTTGAAAAAGACAAAATTGGTAAAAATTGTATACTTGGAAGATGGTATAATATCGGTACACGCGACATCCGGTCGCGTAGGTTTGCAAGTCATGCTGGACTGTTAGGCGGAGGTCGAAGGCCTTGCTGACATAGCTGACGAAGCAGTGAGTCAGTCGCTGCTTTGGCAGAATTTCGGCATTTAAACCCCAGGATTTTGAACCAGGCTGGAGTAGTCTCGCACGTGCTACCGGAATCTGCGTCGCCAGATTCTCTGACGGCCACGTCTATAATCTTCAAGAATGAACATCAAAAAGCAAGGAGCAGAAACCTTAGGCCAGGTAAAAGCCACAGTTGTCCTCGTATAGATAATTTCGTTTGGTTTTGGGTAGATTGCAGAATAAACACTATTTAACCAGAACTACATGTCGAATTTTAACTTAAGCCAACCCTGCCTGGTAACCCAGACCTTGGTAGGAACATCTCCCTCCTGAGCTACCCCCCACTCTAGTAACGTTAAATGAGAAAGTGTAATTTACCTGCCCGTTGGCGCAACCGTGAACGTTACATCTGGTGGAGGTGCCAGGAACCAGATTCCGGTAGCACGTGCGAGACTACTCCCGCCTGGTCCAAAACCCTGGGGTTTAAATGCCGAAATTCTGCCGAAGCAGCGACTGACTCACTGCTTCGTCAGCTATGTCAGCAAGGCTTTCGACCTCCGCCTAACAGCCCAGCATGACTTGCAAACCTACGCGACCGGATGTCGCGTGTACCGATATTATTCCATCTTCCAAGTATACAATTTTTACCAATTTTGTCTTTTTCAAAAGTGTATCATAATATTAACATCACAGTATTCAGAAAAACAGATCAAAGACTGGTAATTTCCTGCAACTAATATTTCGGTTCACAGAGACAACATTAATAAAAATTAATTTAAGAAATCTTTGTATTATGTCCTTAGATCCTGTCCATGTGGAAACATGCTCAGAAATAGAACATACTATCAAATCCTCAAACTCTAGAAGTAAAAGGTTTCTGAGGAAGTTTATTAGGCACTCAAATAGGCTCATGCACGGGAACTATCATAGATTCTGTGGTCAGATGGGAAACAGTCAAAAATCTGAGAGAACAACATCTACTTCTGAATAAATATCTTGCTTCCGTTAACGTTCCTGAGTTGCTAATTGGAGCCAGAAACACAATCACATTTTACTTTGTAACACTTTGTAGAAGATATAAACTAAACCATTTATTTATTAAAGCAGTGTTCTCGTGTGTTATTAAAGGGTTACTAGTTGTATTGGAAACAATATTTTTCTGGTATGTAATCTGATTTTCTCATAGAAAATCTTTGTTTCAAATAAGAGCCAATTTCATTATAATTATTTTCAGTGGCACTGTAAATAGTTTCAACTTATCTAACAGCTATTTGTATTGCTTACAATTTCAGTTACGCATGTATATTTTTCTTGTTCTTTGTTATACTTTGTTTATGGCAGCCTCTAACTCAAGGAAGCTGAATTTCTTAATGAAGTCTATGTAATATAGTATATTCAGTTTGTAACAACATTATATGATAACTTAAATGTGCTGCCTCGTAAATAATATTTAATTTAAATTATGTTTAATTAATTTCATAATTCTTAACGAAGAGAAAGTGAAATAAATGATGTGCTTTAAGCCATACCTTTTTATATCCACTTTAAAAGCTCAAAGAAATGCACAACCTATTAGTTTTGAGGCATAATATAACGTAATTATTGATACAAAACAGCACGAGCATCTTTTGATGTCAAGAAATTACATAACTCAAGCCCACTTTGTTCTCAAATACTCAAGAATTTGTACTCTACACAGTTCTTTATGGGAAGAACCCGGTTAACACTTCCAGCTATAAGTCGCGTAATGGTTCTTGAACATAGAACAGTCAGCGAGCCCAGGTATAACCCTATTTCTTCTCTGTCTCTTTCCTACTCCAGTATTCAACGAGCTTACCGCTCGTTACTTGATGCAATATACTGTGGGAATGGTCTGCTCCCCGATTACAGTAGACTGTAAAGTATTAAGACCCTGTCATAAGTATATGTCGATGTTGTGATCATACCTACTATAATTTCAAAGTTAAAAGGAAAAACTCTTCATAGCAAAACTTGTGGGGTGACTGCTGATGTAAAGACAATGCATAAGGATTGCTACTCTCTGAGCATTTCGGAGTGATTAAGAAAGTGTAAGAAATAGTTATAAATCAAGACAGAAAACTGGAGATTTCCATAAAGAACTAAATATTGAAAATTATGTTAAATAGTTACGCACAAATCCAAATTTACCTCCTAACTCGGTGCTAGTAATAGATAAGAAGTAATAGCTAAATATCTTCAAGTTCTTTAAGAAGAGATATTGGTTACAATATCACATTATTCCCTTGGATGAAAATAGCACCAAAACCAAATTGTATGAGAATTCTAGCCAACAAGCCGACTCAGAAGATATCTTTTGTGCCAAATAGTGCTAGAATATAACCATGTAATCTTAAGGTTTCCTCTGGATCTAAGTCCTATAGAATTAAATGGGCAGATGTCAAACTCTGCGTTGCTTGTAAAATATTTTGAAATGTGCCGCCAATGATTTCAGTAAACTGACAAATGAAATGGGGAATGGTATGCTATCATGTGAATGAAATAGAATATGGAAAAAAGATGCACTAACGGAAGAAGGAGTTGAAAGAAGTACAATTGAAAAGAATGGGATGGAAGGCAGTGACGAGGATGACAATAAGAGTGACTCCAGCGAAGAAACAAGAAGAAATTTCAGGCATAGAAGAATTTAAATACGATTAAAACCAAAATTGTTTAACTCGGTGCTAAATTACTCTGTGTAAATGAAAAATCTTCATGAACCTAATTTGTTGGAGACTGTACTACTTGCCTGAATAGCCAGTGAAATAAATAATCCAGTGATACTTGAGAGGGTGAAGTCACCGCAATAAGATACCGCTGCCACTGAAGGCCAGGGAAAACGTATAAAAGACTCGCATTTAAATATTTCAGTGTTCAAGAACCATTGCGCGACCTATACAGATCCGTAATCACCTTTCGCCTCTCGAAAGTGCTCGAGAGTATGGTCTAAAACGGCTTGTCCCCGTTTCTGGGCGATATTCAAGTCATTCCCAACCATCAGTTCGGATTTCGTGCTGGGTACTCGTCCACTTAGCCACTACTAGAGTGTTAGAGGCGGCCACCTGGAGGGCCCCTCTCTGCTGTGGTGTCCTTGCACGCCGGACACTATATAAACATATCCAACTGGGACTTTCCACACAGCTTCTCTAGATACATCGTACATAGCTTTTTCAGACACCGCACTTAAAGACACAGTGGCGGGGAAAAGACTTAGGCCTGTAGAGGAGGAGTCCCTAAAGAATGTGATGTTCCCCACGCTGTTCAGCGCGTACATGGCAGATTTTCCAACTCAGCCATACGTCGAAATGGCCCAGTATGCTGACGACAAGCTACTGTTCTGCAAGGACAAACACATCCTTAGAGCCTTCAAGCAAATAAAGAGATACCTTCACCTCGTCCAAGTGTGGTGTCGGCGTTGACGCATGTCCATTAACCCGGACAAGAGCCACAAAGTACTACATACCAAGCGCCACATCCCGCAGACTTCCTCAATTTCCAGTTTGGAGGTCTAAGGGCTACAATGGGCACAGGCACTCCGGTCTATCTTTTCTATTGGCCGCTTCTTTCTTATGAGACTGCTTCACGAAACCTGTTCTTTTGAGTACGTGAAGGATGAAATTAGGCGCCGATGTGCAAAATTCTACCCCAGGTTATCACAACACCAAAGCGCCTGATAGGTCTTGGGGCTTATGACTACAAAAGACGTTGCTTTACGCAATATGCAGTCTTCCACATGGCTTGCGGGAGCTGTTAACATTGGAGCTACTCCATTCAGCAGTAAAAGATAGGCTTTGCTTTAGTCCAGTGAAGAGTTGATTGGTTTCAAATTTATGTCCCCACCCAATCAAAATTAATTTTGTTTTCAACCACTCCCATGAGTCTTGCATCCTGAACAGAGACCCAGAAGAACAACATGCTACTTCACAAAGTTTTTTCCAATTAAAATCAATAACTCTACCAAAAAATTCCCGAAATAAAAATATGTCTACGGTTTACGGGTGGGCACGCAACAACAATAATCAGGTTGCACTTCTGCTGTCAGTACTTCGGTCGATCAATCGGTTAATCGCATGTTTTAACCAAAACTTTGAAGTGGAAACAATAAATAGTCCATCTAAATTAGCTCACTAGCACCAGGATTTTATAAACTACTAATCACTATAATTTCTAAGTACTCTGTTATGACTTAAACTTTAAAAATGTTTATGCTGGACCATGCCAAGCTTTAGTATTTATACGACTGGTAGCAATACTTTAATGGGCCTCATTAAAGTACACCTGTTCATTAAAGTATTGCTATTCGACCAATCAGATGTGGCGCAAATATCGATTATTCTCGTTTCCGTCAACAACAGTAATAGCGCCAGTTTAGAAAAAGGTCAAAATGTCTGACACTAGTAACAGCGACATTGAACTTACACCTCCAGAAATTACGACAAAGGACTGTGTTACCAATAACTTGTTGCCACAAAAGTCAATAAAGAGAAATTCTATTCACAATTTATGGATTGGAGAATATCAAGAGGTATAAATTCGTTCTCGGAAAACATATTCCTAGTATATTTCGAAGAATTGTCTCAAAATATATCATCGACCTTGGGACTCACTATTCTATTTTGAAATCAACACTCAACATAAGGCACCATTTGACTTATCTAAATACTCAAATATATAATCTATATTTGAAATACAATAAATAACCTTATCTGAAATAAAGTCAGTTCTGTTCATATTATCAATACCTAGCATCAATTGCAAATGATATTGTTCCCTTTTGTCTATACTTTCTTTTAGGTTAAACTGTGTCACACGTTAACAGCTGTTTCTAGGGAAGTAATCAATATTTCTGCGCCTGCGCACTATGTACTACGTCTCTGATTGTAACATGTCACTCAAACAAGAAATGAATACTTGAAATGAAACATTTAATTTGAATACATATCGAGCATAAACAGTCGTATGAAGCTTGACAATAATGGTAATTAAAACGCTTGTATCATAATGCTCACGTTTTAATTACTACCATTATAGTCTCGTTGATAATATACTATTGCACAGCAAATAACAACCTGACATTATATAATGAGGAACATTTCAATTGTAAAATAAATAAGTAAGTAGGTTTATGACAATGAACCAGGAGAAGCAAGCTGAACTACAGAATGTGATACAGTAGTATGTTTTTCATTTATAAAAATTGTCAGTATATCTACTCGTATAGTTAAGCATGCTATAAATTTTAAATTATTCTCTTTAACTCAATGAGCTGAGCATTGTAACATACAATTAATATTTTGTCAAAATTTTCAAATAAAACTTTTCCTATTATCAGCCAACTCACGAGCAGGAATTAAGTGTGCACTATTCACATTCTATCAACCAGCAGAATACCACACAACAAATTTTGATGCAGAAGTAACGGCTATTCATATTTCACTCCAACACCTTCTATACAAAATACATAAATTCAAAAATGCTGTCATACTTTCTGATTCTAAAGCAGCATTATGTGCAATAAGTTCATATAAAATGAGGTCAATCCAAATTAAAGATCCAACAACTTCAAAAACTACAGAAAAGAATTGTATTAAAGTGTATACCTGCACATTGTGGAATTGCTGGAAATGAATCAGCTGATTTTCTTGCCAAAAAGGTGCAAATTTAATTTAGAACAAAAGTAAAAGCTTACCCTTTACATCCATAAAACTATTACTCTAAAACAAATACAAAAACAAACAAAACTAATCAATATCTAACAAAGCGAAAGATAAAAATTGGAACATTTTAATTAAAAATCCAGAAATTATTCTAGAAATCCCACGTAAAGCTGCAGTAGCAAATTTTAGATTACTTATGGAACATAATTATTTGGCCAAACACTTACACAGAATAGGAATTTATACAAGTCCAAATTGTCCTCTGTGCAACAAAGAAGAGGAAATGACTGAAGAACATCTTTTAATCTGTGAAGCCCTACCTGCCGGACCCACTATACAGAAATATTGGAGAGCAAGAGGGCTAATGGCTTCATTGTCAAAACCTAGCATTTGAAAATAACAACTATTATCAGCCAACAAAGTCTTGTTCTTCTTAAACCTCTTTTCTACTTCAGCTGATTAGAAAATATGCATATTTGAAACGGGGGAAATAAATCATTTAATATAATTCTAAATGATTAAGAGAAAGCTTTCCACCCCATAAAATCAATAAAAGGGAGCGAAAAGTATGCGTTCATTTTTCCCTAACACATTATATTATTTATTTTATCATCAGTTGAAAGCTATCTTAAAATATTGAAACCCAAAATTATCGTAATTCTACACGAATATTTTGCTTCATTTTAAAAAAATTTAGTCACATATTTCTGAGTTCAGCAAAATTCAACAATACCATCAGACACGTATGTCCGATTCAGTGTCTAAATTATAAAGAACAGGCTTAAATCGTTGCTTCTTGTAGTGTAATATTAGACCACAAACTCACTACTCACTGATACATAAGGGCAGAATACTGTCCCTATCTGATCAGTAAATATATTTACCATTTACAGCAGATGCGATGCATAGGAACACCACAATAAAAGCACGAAGGACTTCCATGTCTGATCACGAGCTGAAAGTTAAGTTGAAGTGAAGAGCTGTTAGAGCGTGTGCTGGAAAACTTCTTGAACGGCAGCTACATTGTATTTATACTAGTCGGATCATCAAAACCAGGAAGTCCCCTTATTCCTATCCAGTTAGGGATCGCAAAAACCGGTAAGCGTCACGCCAATCTTAGAAATAATATAAACAAAGCCACATAGTCATGTAATCATTATTTAAAGTAGCCAAGTAACAGATAACTAGGCAAATAAGAACGTTTGAGTCTGTTTCGTAATTATGTTTTACATTTTTACGTATTGTAGATATACCAGACACCTTTTACATGATATGAAGGCCCTAAGATCGCTGTGTTGCATTATACCATGACTCATCATGGTCTTAAAAAAATACGTTAAGCGCATAGTAGTCTCCTTGAGTCATAGATAAAGCATAAAGGAAATAAATAGAGAGGCAGTATGTTATGTAAATATTTGGTTAAGTTTCTGAAATATACCTATTATCTATTGGTGGCTTTGTCGCGTTTAAACACAAATCAGGACCTCAAAAATATGGGTAAGTGATAATTAAATGTAATAACTAATTTTGTGGTATATGTATGTTTATATCACAGTTTATTGAGTTTACGCGTGATCATATTTCTCTCCATCATCTAAGGACTTTTCATAAAATAAATGTGAAGATGTGAGAAAGAAGTATATCATGTTCTTTCTCTTTTTTACAGCACCTAATTCCTAACCTCAGTCACTTATAATCCTGATAAAGTTTTTTCGCTTTCCCATAAAACCCCTCATATAAATATTTCTGCTTTTTCAGATATTTCTGTAGTAGGAATGGACTGGACTACGCTACGGAGGGGATTTGGCACGGAGGTCCAAGCTTCGTCTATTGTACCTATCCCTCATCCGGGGTACGTTCAGGAGGAAAGATGAGGTGAGAGGAGATAGAGGGCAACAGTCCCAAAGAACCACGACAGGTTCGCTACAAGTTACCAGTTGGAAACTCTCCGGTAGGCCAGTACAACCGGTATCCCACCCTA